>JAQQSW010021998.1:0-10549 GCA_028646575.1 Pseudocheirus occidentalis
GCTGTTGCCAATGTTCTGGTTTCCTTCAAGTCTCAGCTTAAATAAAGCCTTGTGTTATAAACGAAAATCTGTGTGCTCTGTCTAGGGCAGTGGTTCTCAACCTTCCTAATGCTGCAACCCTTTAATGCAGTTCCTCATGTTGTGGTGACCCCCAACCATAAAATTATTTTTGTTGCTACTTCATAACTATAATTTTGTTACTGTAATGAATCATAATGTAAATATCTGATATGCAGGATTTATTTTCATTGTTACAAATTAAATATGACCCACTTTGAGAACTGCTGGTCTAGGGAATTTAGCCACACTTGTTGAGGATCCAGAAATTTTTATAACCTTTATTTTTTATTTATTCTGTAATTAATAAATAGGTAGCCTCCCACAAAAGGCCACAAAGGATCAGACAAAGGCAAGCCCTTTTTATGCTTGTTTCATTTGACTTTCCCTCCATTCCTCCCTTCAGAGCTTGGATTGGCTCCAGCTCTTCTGGGTTACAACTCTCCAGACCTTTCCATTAAGCATGCGTGTTAATGAAAAGTCAGTGACCAATGCCCCAACCGTTCTGAGCCAGCCTAGCTCAGGCCCTTCTTTACAGATTTATACCTTCCTGCATGTAAACATCCATTGTCCCTATAGAATCTGTGGAAACCAAATTGCTAGCATTTCTCAAACTTCCTTCTACAAGGAGGTTTTTCACTTTTCCTCTTCGTTCCTGGAGTCTCCCCTTTCATACCTTCATGTTCTCTGTATATATCATATATGTGCTTTGTTACATTAGTGCTTTCTCCCCCATTAGAATGTATACATAACGAAGGCAGTGTTTTTTTTTTTCCTTTCTTTGTATCTTCAGTGCTTAACAGTGTCTAACACATTGTATCAGTAAGTCAATTAGCGCCTACTACTTACAAGATATTATGGTAAGTACTAGGACTACAAAGATATGCAAAAGAAAGCTTCTATTCTCAAACAGATCATAGTTAATGTAAGGAGAAAATATGGAAATTTGTATACAAATTAGGATTTATCCAGGATAAATTGTAGATAATCTCAGAGGGACGGCACTAAGATTAACAAGGACTTGGAAAGGTTTTCCATAGAAGGTGTGGCATGACTGTAGACTTGAAACAGTCCGTGAATGCAGGAGGAGAAATGAGGAAGGAGAAAATTCCAGGCATGGGGGACAGCTAGTAAAAATGCCTAGAATTAGAACATGGAGTGTTGTGTGGGAAGAATGGCAAGGAGGTCAGTATCACCAGATCTGACAGGACATAGTGGGGTGAAAGGCATAAGAAGGCATGAAAAACAATATGCAGTTTTTTTTTAATGAGCAGAGGATTTCATACTTGATACTGGAAGCAATATGGAACCACTGAAGTTTATTAAATGCAGGGAAATTTAATAAAAGTTAACTCTTGCCTGACTGACTTTTCCAACTTAGTCTCATACTGGAAGTTTGTGTCACCCAGGGTGCAACTATGACCTCAGATTTTAAGGCACTCCATGAGTCTGCACTCTTAATACTATAAATCATGATTCCTACCCATATGTTTGACATTAACAATCAGTCAGGACATATTATTTTCTCTTAACAAAGGCATTTCCTAAGATAGCATAGTAAAACAGTAGCTATAAAACATTCTCTAACAGTCTCCCACAAATTCACAGCATGTGAGAGGAGAATTATTTGGAGTAGAGTGGTAGGGAGGTTCATCTATAGGGAATATATTTGGCTAAGGCTAGTTACTATCACAAAATTATCAGGCATCATTGTTTTTCCCTTCTTGTTATGTCTCAGTTGGACAGTTGGTTTTTGTTGTCATTTATTGCTGTTTATTTCTTTGTCTTTTTCTTAGAGAGGTTCGTTTTAACTTAAAGACTTGACTTTACTTTTTCAAAGAGCAAAAACCTATTTTCTCTCTCTCACTATGCTTCCTCCCCATCACCCGGTTAAAAAAAAATTTTTAAAAACAGTTTTTGTTTTTCAAATATACATAGCCAAAAAAATTGTACATTGACTATCTAGAGATAGATGGATATAAATCTATATTTATGTATCTCTATGGGTGTATACACATGTTTATATACATGCTTATGCACATGCATATACATGCACATACATACACATATCTGGGTCTATCACCTGTCAGGAAGTGTGTAGCATGTTTCATCATAGACACCCTGGAATAGTGGTTGATTACTACATTGTCCTAATCAATGCCTCTTATGTCTTTCAAAGTTGTATTTACAGTAATGATATCAAACTTAATGATAATAATTTTAATAATAGTTAACATTTATATAGTATTTTAGAGTTTGTGAAGTACTCTATAAATATTATCTACTTTTTATGCTTACAACCCTAGGAGGCTGATGCTATTGATAATCTCATTCTATATGTGGGGTAAATTAATGCAAACAGAGGTCAAGTGACTGGTCATGGTATTATTATGATGTAAACTGTTCTCCTGTTAAACTCATTTCACTCTTCATCAATTCCTATAATTGTCCTAGTTTTCTCTGGATATATCTCCTTCCCCTTGTACCTTTAATTCAGTTATAATGCTATTCTTATTTTGTAGGTGAAAAAATGGTCTTAGAAAAATTAAAATAAATTTTAAGTCACTTTCTAGGGCATTTCACCTAGTAAATTTTAGTCGTAGTATTTGAGCTTAGGTCTTGTGGTGTAAGTAGAAAGTTCTTTCTAATTGACTACAGGAGCCTTCTAATACTAGCTCTTGAGATCTGGTAGTTAAATTTTAACATTTATAACTTGACAATCTACAAACACTATAAATCAGAATCTGATTTGTTATTTTGGTGATTTATAGATTTAGGAAAGCAATGGAGAACATATTAATAATACATATTAAACTTAAAAGTACATTATAGGGAATTTTTTAAATGACACGGTCATTTAACATTTAGCATACCCTTAGCTCTTTCCATTACACAGTATGTCTAATTCAATTCTTTTTTTGTTGGTTTGATTTTTTGTTTTTTGAAGAGGGAAGGCAGGGAAATTGGAGCGAAGTGATTTGCCCTAGGTCACACAGCTAGTAAGTGTTAAGTATCTGAAGGTGGAGGACTTAGGTCCTCCTGACTCCAAGACTGGTGGTCTATTCACTGCACCACCTAGCAGCCCCCTAATTCAATTCTTATAGGACACCTGGTAAATAATCTTCATGCTTCTACTTGAATCCTTTTGATAATTTGTTTCCTTTTTAAGTGACTTAAAAAAAAGGCAAGTCTACTTGTGAGTATATTGAATGTTATTAACATGTAGAGGTCATACTAGGGACCATGGAGCCCCCTAGAAACTTACAAGGACGCCAGAGACTTGGTGATTCAGCTTTTAGATGTGTTAAACTTTTTTACCAACTCCCTGAGAGCTTCCAGAGATGTATTTGGTCAGTGCCAAAGGTAGACATTGATGAGCCTGAGGAGCTAATGACTCACTACAACTATTTTAAAGATAAGGCAACTTCCAGATCCAACTTGCCTTTGCTTTCCTATATGGCAAGGAGTGTACTTTCTAGATTCTTTGTTAGGGAGCTGAGGGATGGCTTTTATTCTTTTCTTTAACCCTGTCACTCTTTGCACAAGAAGTATAGATTCAAGCTAATGATGGCTCCCTTTTCCACTTAGTGTTTCTTTGACCAAGTACATAACTGAAGATAGTTCTTGAGGAAAAGGTCACTTAGACCCAACCTCCCAACCTTGTAAGTTTAAGAAGTTTGGATTTACTGGGTCTAATGAGTGAAACTGACTGGCTACAAGAGAAGCTTCTGCTATCAGAGAAATCAACCATGAGTATAAAGTGGAGCACCAGCCCTTGGCTGGTCAGAAGACATGGATTTTGAGGCAGACTGTTCAGAGCTAAAGAGAAATGTAAGATGCCTAATCAGCAATCTTACAGACTACTTCATGTTTAAATGAACTTCAAACATCTCCTTTCTGAATATTTTACAGGGTTAAAAATTATTACTGAATATTATTTTAAAAGCTGTTCAGTCAGTGCTCATGGTGAGTCTTTTCTGCTTTTTTAGCCATTTCTATTATATTTGTGAAATAAGTAGTTTAAGCACTATGTTCCATTTGTGTTCCCTAAATTTTGTGGAGGCCATAAAAATGAACTAAGACCTAAGTTTTAAATCATTTGTCCCTGTGGCCCTTGGGGAGTTGATTGGTTAAATTTTTGTCTTTTTGCTAGAAGAAGATTAAAATGTCATCACTATGTCTGGGTCAAGGTACAATATGGCTATGGCTGATCAGACTGATATGAGTTCATAAAGCTCTACCAAATATTGGGCAAAAATGGTTCATAAGAACACTTGGAGGAGAGATGTCTCTAAATTTCTGCATCTTATATTTCTTTTGAATTATTGCAATTCTGATTTCTTATAGAATGCAATGCCTTCTTTGATGCAACTCCTGTGCTAGGCAGTCCTCTGCCAGTGTCTCTCATGTCTCACAATCAGTTTAGAAGTTCTCAGAAAACTTGAGAATATCCTTGTATTTCTTCTTCTGACCTCCATGTGAGCTCTTGCCTCCTATGAGTTCTCTGTAAAATAGTCTTTTATCCAAACATATGTTTAGCATTTAAACAATGTGGCCAGCCCAGCAGAGTTGCATTCTGGGCAACAGGGTTTGAAAACTTGACCGTGTCTGGCATCTTATACTGCCAGGTGATCTTCAGAATCTTCCCAAAGAAATTCGCATGGAAATGATTCGGTTTCCTGGTGTGGCACTGTTATTATTGAGGTTTCATAAATATGCAACAATGAGGTCAATACAAATGCCTCTGTAGACCTTCAGTTTGGTAGGCAGCATAACACCTCTTCTCTCCCACACTTTCCTTCAGAGTCTCCTAAACATGAGCTGTCTCTAGCAGTGTATTCATCAACCTCATCATCTACACATCTTTAGAAAGTATACCATAAAAGTAAGTGTATTTATTCACAGCATTCAAAATCTCCCTTTGTGCTATAACCATTGGTTCCACATATGGATGGTGTGCTGCTGGCTGGTAGAGAATCTCTGTTTTCTTCATGTTAATTATAAGGCAAAAATTAGTATAAGCAGCAGAGAATTAATTCACATTCTGTTGCATCTCAGCCTCAGAGGGTACACTGAGTAGCACAATCATCAGAATGCACCAGCTCTCCCTCTACTTTAGTTTCTCTGGGGGGAGGGTATATATAGAGTTCAAGATTATGAACATAGGAATTCTATCATTAGAGACCAGGACTGAAGCAGGTCAGACTGCATTCATAGATCCAGCAGTAACAGAGGGAATGAGTGGGCATACCTTCAGTTTATTTTCAGTCATTCTGTCCAGGGCTAAACCAGATTTGTTTCTGTTTAACCAAGTCTTTCCCATTCTTTATCTTTTTAAATTGATTTTTGGAACTTCAAATCAAAGGCTTTATATTTATTCTCAGCAGATACTATTCAATTATACCAGCTCATCATTCTAATCTCTTTAAAACAGTCTGAATCATGTTATCCAATGTGTTGTTCATTTCTCCCAGCTTTGGATTATTGGTGAAATTGTTGAACATGTCATCTTTGGGTTCATCCAATTGAGCATGTGAACAAATGTACGATTTTAAAATACAACATAAAGCACTATGCCCTGTATATGTAATCAAAATTGGAAAGAAAGTCTTTTGAAAAAAAACTATTTTATCTGGATTTTAAAAATCATATAAATTGAATAAATGAGAGGGGGGATATTCCTGGAGGAAATGTACATTTGTCATATAGCATGAGTAAGGGATAACTGGTTGAAAGACTTTATACTCTGTTTAATGAGAATCTAAGGAAGGCCATCGGTACATTGGGTGACATAGGGTATAAACAAGATAAACACATGATGGGCAGACATGGATGAATCATAATTTTTGCCAATGGAGGTAATTCTCTCATCACTGAAATTCTAGATCCATTGGAGTATGGGGATTCCTACTATGAGTTTTGTTACATTTGGATATCTCTCTGTTCTTTCCAAGGTCTCCAGGAAGTCTCCCCAAATTAAATCAGTTTACATTCAATCACACAATAATATGAGGAAAGCACATGGATTTGTCATGTAATATTTTAGAAGTTGGAAGAGATGTGGTAAAATCAAACTATGATAGGAAGTCTCAATATTTCAAAAGATCCAATGTGAGAGGAAGATCATGAAGCCATGACGTCACAAGAGATGCTGCTTGAGTTTTCCTATACTATATATGATATATATGATATACATATATATACACTACACTATACTAAACTACACTAAACTATACGAAACTATACTATACTACACTATCCTATCCTATCCTATCCTATTCTATCCTACTTTTCTATACTAAAAAAGAGTCAGTATGTGATGCAATGAATAAGTGATTTGTGTCAAGCCCTGAAATTGCCTTAGAAAGCCAGCATAGCCTTCAAGAACACAAGATCATCTTCAAGTCAGAGAGCAAAGGAATAGGGCTTCAATGGAAGATAACTACAAAAACAGTAGGAATTGCTTAGAGACTTAGAAGGGGCACTTTGTGAATAATTACAAAAAGGATTAGAGTTCTCAGGATACAGTGGTTTCATGGCTAGGTGAACTCATCAGTAGTTTAGTCATATTTTACTTTTCATTGTTATTTATTTTGCAATGGCAAGTGCTTAGTGCTAACATAGTAATGAAACAGAAATCCCATATGAGCATTTCTTTTCAAAATATTTTGGTGATAAAGTAGTCAGGAGTACAAAAACGCATTTTCCATTCTATCTCTCTAAGAATATTATCATTTAATTATAGAATTAAATTTAATAATTTTAAGTATTATATTAGTATCTCTAAACCAAAGGGATTTAGTTCAGAAGTTTGAGATTATTGCATCAATGAATTCTGAATATAGAAATAAGCTACAAGCCTAATTAGATACCTGTATTTTCTCCATGTGTAAATCTCAATGATGTCCTTGATACTTTGTTAATCTTATTGTTTTGGAATAGTCTCATAGAAATAATTAATTGGAATCAGTGACTAGATTAAAACAAGGGGAGAATTGTCATGAACTCTGTGCTAAGAAATCATTAAATTTAAATACATGAATATGTATATTAATCTACTACTTTTAATGACAATCAGTCTAAGACCCTTTCACTACCATTCATAAATGTAATGCCTTTCATCATCATGGGAGTAGTGATTGATGTAGGAAGTAATAAATACTAATTTTGTGGCTCAAATTAAGATCTATCTCCTACTGGTAATTCTAAATTCAACTTCTATGAAAATGATTTTGAATAGAACAGAGATATGCACTGAAAATACAATCTAACAATCTAACATCCCAGTCTCCTTTATATGGACTTTAATCTCATCTTTAAATTTATTAGAGAAATATACGCTCATAAATGGATAGATTATAATTTTTCTAACTTAACAAAAATCAAATCCCCAAAACAATTTTGACTGAAATTAAGAACTTGCTTTTACTGAGCTCCTAAGATCCTCCCAATCTCATCATCAGACTGGAATTGCTTGCCCTAAAATTATCAGTGATCTTTCCATTAGTAAATCTAATATCTTTTTCCTAAGTCTGATCCTTCTTGACTTCTCCGTAGTATTTTACACCATAAATCAACCCATTTGCTTGATTATTTTTCCTTCTCTAAGTTTTTGTGACACTACTCTCTCCCAATTCTTCTCCTATCTAACTTCTTGTTGATTTCTATGTCTAGATTTCCCTGCAGGTCTCATGCACTATCTGTGGGTATTCCTCGGATTTCTCTCTTGGACAGTTCTCCCCCCCCCCCCACCCTTTTTTCTCCCTCTGTACTGGTAGTGTCAAAATAAAATGAAAATGAGGATCATCAGTCCATACATAAAGATCCCTGTTGGTCACATAGTGTCTTTTAAAATAATTTATAATAATATTTTAATCTGATTTGGCAGCACTTGGGAGTATTACGGGTTGTACACTTTCATCAAAGTGCATTTGATACTTCATCTTTACCCCATCTCTCTTATTGATCTCATCAGCTATCTAAAATTCCATTATTATCTCAATAAAAATGATTTTCAGATCTTTTTATCCAACCCTCATATCTCTCTTGGCCTCCAGTCTACTTTCATCTACTACCTACCCAACTGGATATCCCAGCTGGTTAGATATATCAATTTCAACATATTTTTAAACAGCCCATTATCTACACCCCTCCAGATAAAATCCTTCCATACCCCTGGGAACCTTATTAATTTCTAGAAAATCACAATATTCCTGGTCACCTAGCCTTGTGACCTCAGTGTCATCCTTTATTCCACACTTGCACTAAAATTACATATACAAACTACTTCATCATTGTATATCTCTCCTCTCTGTTCCCTTCTCTTTTCTCAAATAGCTACCACATTGGTGCAGATCCTTATCACTTCATACTGTGGGATTAAAATTTGTCCATTTTGTAAGAAAAACCATTGAGGCAGAACTTTATTAGTAGGTCTGTGGTTGCATCTACTGAAGTGGACCTCATATCCTCCTCATGATTTGAGATGCCCTCATTCCCCAAGATGTTGTTTATAGAGCATTTAATACCTGGACACTCTGGAGAAGCAAAGCAAACTACAAAATCCCATTGGTTGACAGACCTTGTTTTGAAAGTCAAAAATGATACATTAACATGGGCAGTCACAAGGGTCATGTTTGGTGACTAAATGTTCATAAGATGATTTTCTGCTCATGTTGGATAAGAGATAGCATTCTAAAGGCACAAAAATAAGTTGAGGGACATTCCAAAAAAATCAAGGTATCCCACCCACTCTGAGTTTGGATATGTATTTGAGCAAAGCAGGATGGAGATATCTTTCTCAACATTCTTGTGATTCACATGTGAGTTTCATAACTAGCAAATCAGTGGTGAACCCTGGATTAAAGTTTAAGGACTATTATGAAGGCCAACTATATAAACCTATCTTATCTAGTTATCCCTCTATGATTGGAATAGAATAACAGTCCAAGTGAATCATTTCTCACAATACCTGTACTACAATTGTACTGCAATAACTTGATGGTTTTGTCTATCTGACTAAAGTCTCTCTCCAATACATTTGATCTGCTAAAATGATCATGCCCCAGAAAACATCTAATATTCTACCCTACTACACACTAAATTCCAATTTCTCTCTATTACTTAAATAATTATGTATGAAATGCTCTTCACAACCTGGACTCTTCCTGCCCTTCCCATTTTCATATCCTTTTCTACCCTTTACCTACTCACATTATTCATCATACACATCACTCCATCTGCTATGTCCCTTTTAGCTACATGTTTATATGCTTAAGAAGTTCTCCCTCGTTTCATGGTTTCCCTGACTTCCTCCAGAACTCAGATCTTAAATCCCACCTTCTACATGAGTCCTCCTCTACTTCGCACACTCCTAGTACTTTCCCTCTGAGATTAGCTCCCATTTAACCTACAAATTCATTTCATTAAATTTCATTAAAATTTTAATTTCATTAAAAGTTTTTGCCTTTGTATCTTCAGCATTTAGAGCAGTGCCTGGCATACAGTAAGCATGTAACAACAATCAAGCTGATTTGATTTAACTAAAAACAATGTGTTGGGCCATCTAGATGAAGGACTAGATATTTTGTCTGATCTTCAGAACTTCTGAGATCTTCTGAAAATAAGAACTGTGCACTTAACATTACAAAAAATTCAACTCTCTTTCATGTCAGGCACCATGAGCCCATACAAGGTTAAAAAGTCAGGGAAATATCAGTTCCTCATGGATAGGCAAAGATAATATAATAAAAATGACAAATCTATCTAAATTAATTTGCATATTCAGTGTCATGCCAGTCAAACTACCAAAAGTAATTTCTAGAGCTAGAAAAAATAATAATAAAATTCATCTGGAATAACAAATGCTTCACAATATGAAGTGAATTAATGTAAAGAAATTCAAGGGAAAGTAGCCTAGCCATGCCAGATGTAAAACTATATTTCATAGCAACAATTACCAAGACTCCTTGTTATAGACTAAGAAATAGAGTGGTGGATCAGTGGAATAAATTATATACACAAGACACAGTAGTTTATAGCTATAGTAATCTACTTTTTGATTAAACCCAATAACTCCAGTTTCAAGGATAAGAACTCACTATTTTGCAAAAACTTCTGGGGAAACTGGAAAACAATATGGCAGAAACTAGGTATTTATCAGCATCTTACAGTGTATGCCAAGATAAAGTCAAAATGGGAGCTTGATTTAGATTGAAAGGCTGATACTATAAGCAAATTTTGAGATCAAGGAATAATTTACTCATCAGATTTATGGAAAACAAGAGAAAGACAATGTTAATAAATTTGATTACATTAACTTAAAATATTTGCATAAACAAAGCCAATAAACAAATTTTGCATAAACAAATACAATCAAGAATAGAAGGGAAGCAAAAAGCTGGGGGAGAAATGTTCAGGCCAAGATAGGGGTGTAGAAGCAGCAAGGCTTTGCAGCTCCCACATAGCCACAACAAATACCCATAAAATATGA
>JAQQSW010021999.1:0-10548 GCA_028646575.1 Pseudocheirus occidentalis
CTGTGTGAATTTGGATACATCACATTCTCTGGGCCTCAAATTGCAAATCTGTGGAATGAAAGTATTAGCCTAGATAATCTTTAGATCCCTTCCTGACTGAACATTAGACTCCTTTGATGCCCTACTTGGAGTTGACCTACCAGGAAATATAAGGAACTTTGAGAATCAAAATATCTGGGTTCCTCTCTCCATTCTGACATTCACTAGCTATGTTACCCTGAGCAAGTCACCACAGCTAAGTCACTGTTTTCTCATCTGGAAAATGATTGTGTAGAAGTACATGATAACCTCTCAAGTCCCTTCAATTTGAAGTAGTATCCGAGGTTTGGGATGTATTCTCCATTCTCCCTATTCTCAAAATGTATACTCCCTCTGTTCTAGTCTCTGTGGTTAGTTTTCCAGTTGGAAAGCAGCTTGGTAGGAAGAAAAAGTTTTATTTTAAAGCCTAATAAAGTCATTAGCATAGCAGTTAACGTAATCAATATAGGCAACGTAATGATACTGGTAAAGTATCACAAAAAAGGGGACATGATCAAGTGATACAAAAGTCAATTGAAAATAATACCTAAAAAAGGAGAAAAACTAAGAATACAGAAATATATAATTGAAGTAGGTTTATTCAGCAATCAATCAAATGGTACTGCGTGGATTTTAAATGACAATACAATTGATATTATTAATTATGAATAATATTCCATTAGAATCTGAGGAGACCTATATCCAGGGGTCTTAACAGGCTCATGAAAGCCAAGTGCTACAAATCAAGGCTTGATTTGTCATTTTGTTTATTCTCTGGACTTAAGAAAATGTTAATAATGCAGATTAAATGTAAAAGTGCATGTGTGCACAACTCTTTTTCTCTCAGAGAGCCAAGTTGTTAAATATTTACCAGCACATTGTATTGCCCCACAAACATTGCTCAAGCTCAGCAGGAGTACAGTAGAAAGCTCACAGAATGAAGTAATCAACAGGCTGGGGACAGTAGGCTAATAACATTAACTGTCCATTACGTAGAGCTTTAAGGTTTGCAAAATACTTTATCTCCTAGAAGAACTGAAAATTCACTGGTGCCTAGAAATATTTCTGACAACAGCTGTGGAAAAATTTAGGACACACTTCTCTCTACACTAGAAGCAGAGTCTTACTTTTGGCAAAGAGCTCAAAAGTCAAGTAATTGGTTGAGCAAAATGAGGAAAAAAATCAGACTATAGAATTTTTCTTTGGTGACGAAGAAGATCAAAACATACAACCAGAAGAAATCAACAAAGTCAAAAATCCTGCATCAAAAACCTCCAAGAAAAATATGAATTGGTCACAGGTCATAGAGAAACTCAAGAAGGGTTTTGAAAATCAAGTAAGAGAAGTAGAGGGAAAATTGGGAAGAGAAATGAGAGGGATGCAAGAGAATCATGAAAAATGAGTCAACAGCTTGCTAAAGGAGACCCCAAAAATACTGAAGAAAATAACACCTTCAAAAATAGACTAACTCGAAAGGCAAAAGAGGCCCAAAAAGCCAATGAGGAGAAGAATGCATTAAAAGGTATAATTGACCAAATGGTCCAAAGAATTGACCAAGGAAGTCCAAAAACTCACTAAAGAAAATAATTCCTTAAAAATTAGAATGGAGCAAATGGAAACTAATGGCTTTATAAGAAATCAAGATATTACAAAACAGATCCAAAAGAATGAAAAATAGAAGACAATGTAAAATATCTCATCAGAAAAACTGACATGGAAAACAGATCCAGGAGATATAATTTTAAATTTATTAGACTACCTGAAAGTCATGATCACAAAAAGAGCCTAGACATCATCTTTCAAGGAATTATCAAGGAAAACTACCCTGATGTTCTAGAACCAGAGAGTAAAATAGAAATTGAAAGAATCCACCAATCACCTTTTCAGAGATCCCAAAAAGAAAACTCCTAGGAATATTAATAGCCAAATTCCAGAGTTCCCAGGTCAAGGAGGATATGTTATAAGTAGTCAGGAAGAAATAGTTTGAGTATTGTGGAAATACAATCAGGATAACACAGGATCTAGATGCTTCCACATTAAGGGATCAAAGGACTTGGAATACAATGATCTGTAGGCCAGAGGAGATAAGATTAAAACCAAAAATCACTTACCCAGCAAAACTGAGTATAATACTTCAGGGAAAAAATATGGACATTAAATAAAATAGAGGACTTTCAAGCATTCTTGATGAAAAGACCAGAGATGAACAGAAAATTTGACTTTCAAATATAAAATCAAGAGAAGCATGACAAGGTAAACCAGAAAGAGAAATCATAAGAAACTTAATAAAGTTGAACTGTTTACATTCCTACATGGAAAGACAATATTTTTAACTCATGAGACTTTTCTCAGTATTAGAATAGTTGAAGGGAATATGTATGCATGTATGTATGTGTGTATATATACACATACATATATACACATGTGTAAATATTTATGGGTATGTGTATACACATGCTTATATGTATGTATATGTATGTTTTGTGTATGTGTATGTATGTACACGTGTGTATATGTGGACAGAGGGCAAAGGGTAAGTTAAATATGAAGAGATGATATCTAAAAAATAAAATTAAGGGGTGAGAGAGGAATATATTAGAAGGAGAAAGGGAGAGATAGAAAGGGTAAATTATCTCACATAAAAGAGGCACGAGAACATTGTTAAAATGGAGGGGAAGAGCAGAAAGGTGAAAGGGGATGAATCAACCTTACTCACACTCAATTTCATTTGGTTTAAGGAGGGAATAACATACACACTCAACTGGGTATCTTACCCTACAGGAAAATAGGAGGGAAGGTAATAAGAGAAGGGGATGATAGAAGGGAGGGAAGATTGGTGGAAGGGGTAGTCAGAAGCAAACACTTTTTAAAAGGGACAGGGTCAAAGGAGAAAATAGAATAAATGGAAGGAGGGAAATATAATCTGTCACAACATGACTACTATGGAAAAGTTTTATATAACTACACATGTATAACCTATACTGAATTGCCTGTCTTCTCAGTGGAGGGAGAGGGGTGAGGAGGGAAGAAGGGAAAGAATCTAGAACTCAAAGTTTTTAAAACATATGTTTAAAAAAGTGTTTTTACATGCAATTGGGAAATAAGATATACAGGCAATGGGGAATAGAAATCCATCTTGCCCTACTAGAAAGTAAGGGGGAAGGGAATGAGGTAAGGGTTGGGGGATAGAAAGAGAGAGAAGGCAGACTGGGGGAATGGGTAATCAATATGCTTGCCATCTTGGGGTGGGGATAGGGGAGAGATGGGGAGAAAATTTGGAGCTCAAAATCATGTGGAAATAAATGTTGAAAACTAAAAATAAATAAATTCTAGAAGGAAGAAAATATCAAGGTGCAATGAAAAAAAGAATCGCCAAAAAGAGGTGTGTAAGTTTAAAGCTGAGTTGTTACACATTTATTTAGTAAATTCTTTCTATTTCTGAACTAAATTTCCTTGAAACAACATTTTCACATGGCACATCCTGGAGGGTTGGCTAAGAGTGAGTCAGGGCAAAAATCACATTTCTATGGGAGACTGAAGGAAATGTGGTGACTTAAGTTTCTACTGTCAGATCAGGGTCTTTCGGGGGCAGAGTCTACTTTGTTAAATATCCTGGAAGTGATCATTCTGACTTTATTTTGTCTTTTCCCCATGATGTTGCTTCTAGGTCATAGCTGTTATAATCTTAGACCCATTATGTCATGACATTTTGTCATGACATTAATTAAAATTAATGTTTCCATTAAACAAAACAAACTATCACCATTATCTCCTTTGAGCCTCACAACATGCTTGTGCCTACACCTCTAATATCCTGTTTGATAAACTACAATTCATGAACAGATTTGCCTTAATCCACTGGAGAAGTGAATGACAAGCACACAGGGCTATGAAGAACTGGACACAACTTAACAATAAAAAAATGGAGCTGGTCTTTTTTTAAAGCGTCGTTCCTTTCTGCCTTCTTCTTAGAGGTGGGAAACTAATAGGTGTGGGACACTGCTTGTGTCAGGCTTTTGATGGTAATTTTGCTAAACTGCATTTTTTTTTTCTTTGTTATAAGGGATGGCTTTCTCAGGGATGTGAGAGATACATCTGTAAACATACATGATATGTAAAAACAAAAGATTAAAAAAAGTTTATTATCATCTTGAAAAGGAAAGCATACTCTGGTGGAGAGGTATGCTTTTGGTAAAAAGGCCTGGATTTGGGTCTAGATTCTGCCATTTACTCAATCTACGACCTTTGGTAAATCACTGGACTTCCCTGGGCCTGTTTTCATTTCAGTAAAATGAAGGGATTAGACTAGATGCTCCTTCCCATTCTCCATTTCTCTCAAGCTGACATTCAATCATCTACTCACCTTAAAACAGTACTGTTTTAAAGCCAATTTTAAAATGGGGGTGGGGCATTTCTTACAATGAAACTGTATCATCTCTGAATACGGGATCTTGATGCTCTTATAAATAAAACAGGAGAGGGTAGGGTAGATATGCAAACCAGTATCTAAACTGCTAAATCCAATGACCTTGTTCAGCCTTCTTTGACTTCTCTGTCATACTTAACAGTACTCTCCTGTTTGGGTTTTCAGGAAATTGCACTAAGATCCCTGTTCTGGCCTCTGCTCCCTGCCTGTGGGTATAGCCTAGGGCTCTACCTCAATACTCTACACTTTCTAGGTGATCTCAGTAGTTCTCACTGGTTCATCTCCAAGCAGATGACTCCCAAATCTACATCATCTACTCCCCTCCTATCTCCTGAGCTCCAGTCCTAACTCTGCAAATGCCTGCTAAAAATCTCCTAGATGGCAGCTCAAACTCAACACCTCCAAAAAAACCTTTTCCTCCCTAAACCTATTCATCTCTAACTTTTCCATGTCTGTCCAGAACACCACTATCCTTTCAGTTAACCAAGTTAACTTAGGAGTCATCTCTTCTCTCCCTCACTCTCCCAAATTGTACACTACATTCTCTCTCATCCATCATTCAATGTCCAATTACAATCACTTTAACTCAGATCATCTCTATTCCAATTCAGGAGGACATAATTACTAAGTACTTCATCTCCCCTCTCCAACCCATCCTCTTCAGGACTGGCAAAGTAATACTCCCTAAAACACCATCACTTCTTTTAAAAGTTTCAGCTTTTCCCTACTGCCTCATAAAATCCAGATTCCTTTAGCTGGCAGTTAAAGCCCATCTTAATCTAGCACATCTTTTAGATTACATTTAGCCAACTCAGTCTACTTGCTGATCCTCACATTGTATCCCATCTTTCTGCTTTCATACACTCTCCCATTTTACCTGTTACCTCTTGGAATACCAAGCACCCTTCAAGGTTTAGCCAACTAGTACAAGAAGCATTTCCTGACTCTCCCAATTATTAGTACTCTTCTCCTCTAAAACTATTTCAAGTGTATACATATATATGCATACACACGTCTGTTGTATTGTTTCCCTCAATATAATTTGAAAGTTTCAGTTGTTTTTGCCTACAATAATACCAAGTATGTAGTGCCCCTAATGGTTTCTAATTGAATGGAAATGGGGAGGGGGATTGGGGGAGTGATTTCTGGTTCTCTCATCTACCATTTGACCTTGAATTTCCTCATGCACAAAATAAGGATAATATTGCATTTGTACAACACCGTTGGGCAACGTGCTCTATAAATCTTAAAAGCATATCATAAGCATTTACTTGTAGTCACTTCCTAGCACTGTTTTTGGGCCACTGTAGCCACTATAATTGTGAGGGGAAAAATTACTTCAAATATCATAAAATTATAAAAAGCTTCATGGAAAGACCCTCAGAATGTTACCTAGTGCTACAAAACTCATAGAGGTCACTTTATCATACACAAGGATCCCTGCGGGGACATACTTTAAAAAACTACACACATGTAACACAAGCACATACGAATTTTTATTAAAATCAATTTGGAACTACATGTTAATCTACTTCATTCAGGACACACTTAGGAGAGTTGAGGGTGGTACACGAGCCATATTTGATACCTCTGGATTAGAATCTAATCCATCTTTTCCTTCTTCTACATTACTTAAAAATTTTCCAGGGATTCCACATCCTTCTTTGCTGACACATTATGGTACTTCATAATGCACGATTTTTTCCTTTAGGTTTTTTCTTCAGGATGTAAGGTTAGTTGCTAATTTTTAAAGAAGGACTGGGAGGGTTGGGGAGGGAAAGGGGTGGACAAATTAAATAACTGAGAAAAAAAATTCTTCCATTTAGTTTGGAACCTAAAAGCATCAGAAAAACATAACTGTAACGGGAATGGCAAAAAAAAAATGTAGTTTTAATAAAACCCAATAAAGTGAGGGTTACCTTTGAAATCTTAACTACCAAATTTTAAGAAATATACAAGTGGGGGAAAGAAACGTGAAAGAAAATAGGCCCTGGCAACCACTTCAGTCTACTTTTACATTGTAAAAGTGATAGTAAAAACATTTACTGTTTTTAAGTACAAAATTTAAAATGTACCTATTTTCACATACTTTCTTCAGCAGTATAATGTAGACTAGCCTTCTTCCCATACATTAGAAGTATCGGAGTTTAAACCAAACTATAATAAAAGAATAGCCTTTAATTTCTAACAGCCATAAGTGGTCACCAGGATATCTGATTTTTAGTCGATACTGCTGAAAATGCAGCACAGGTTAGTTCAGGTTGTAGATAGGGAGTGAAGGAGAGGGGCTCTGGCAGGCCAGAAAGCACCGTAGTGTAAGGAACTCCTGATGAGCAAACTTCCTATTAACAAGTCTACAACTGGCCCTGTAAATTACCTGGAAGACTAAAGCTAAAATGTGCCCTGAATCACTGGGTATCATTAGGACTTGAACTCATCTTCCTGACTACAAAGCCACCTCCATATTGAACTAAATGCCATTATTCACAACTTGTGCTTTGTCATCACTGGGAGGAGTAAAACCTTAAAACTATCTCTTTAAATTTCTTAAAAACAAAAAAAAACTTACAAAAGGTACATTTGAGGATTTGTTTTGCAAGTCTTATACAATTATTTTTTGTCCTATGTTAACACAAAAGCATCTCAACAAAAATTGACCACATTAATCTCTATTTAAGCAAGGGAATGCTGCTGGTAAATGGAGGCCACTGAAGTTCTGCTGATGAAACAGAACCATTACACATTTGCACTAAATTTAAGCATCCTCTTCTCTAGGCAACAATCATCATACTACCTTCACGAAGAGACTAAGCATTCCCAAAACAAAGTGAGGATTTCCTAAGACTAAAAATGTCCTTAGGTTTATTGGAAGAAGTAGTGCGCACACACACACACACACACACACACACTTTCTCACTGGAAGATTTAAAACACTCTACCAACGATGGATTAGACCACAAGCTCTATTTTGCAGGAATGCAGCTATCCATATATCTTTTGCCAAAGTGCCTAAGCAGGTTTTGTTCCATTTTTTCTTCAAAAAAGGAAATTGAGACTCCACCACTATTTTTAATAGTTTATTTATTCACTCAGTTGTTTGGTAACCCCCCTGGAAGCTAGAAAATAAAGATTCATTATATATTGTTGTTTTCCATCTGGTTAAGCATTTATCTTTACCTATAATTCAGACAAAAGGCAAGTTTTGGATTGCTTTTAATTGCACACACCAAGATCACTTAATAGGTGTGAAAAGCTCTGGGCATACTCTTAACTGAATGCATCTAAAGTGATGAGGAAAGTACAATTTTGCAGTGTATCCCACAAGAATATGATTTTTGTCTTGTCAAAACCTGTTTTTTCTAAGTGGCACATTTAGAAAGATCACATTCTAAAAACATCCCCCTCACCAGATAATACCAGTTTTAATGACAGGGTAAATACGGATCTAAACTACGTCAGGGGCTGAGAATATATTTTTTCATTTTCCAGGATTTCTGAACCTTTTACACTACATTTTTTTCCTAAGTGCCATTTCATCTTTAAAAAACTTTTAAAACATACTACACACTCAGAATACAAATCATATATTTCTTGTAAATACAAGAAAATGGGCCAAGTTAGGGTACATTAGTTATAGAAAGAATGAAAGAAAGTAGTGCATTTAGCATAACATGAACTTAAGGCCTTACGTCACTTGGTTTTAAGTCTTAACTATTAGCAATGATGTATTTTTCCCCATGCTTACATACACAAGTAAGCAGGCAAAGCAAAAAAATCTAAACATGTAAGGAACAAAGACAAGCAATCCATATTCCATAATTCACTAAACAGTTTGACTTTTCCAAGGTAACTCCTGATAGCAAAGTAAATGAGCATTACATTTTTTATACAGCTATGAAGAGTTTACTAGAAACCAAGAGATGGTCCCCCCTACATTATTAAAGCACCTTGTGGTATATATATAGACTGGGTTAAGATGCCTATGTGCACATTTATTTTGTTGATGCTTCCTAAACCACAAAATAGTGCATGATCACCCACTGCGTAATCAATCTTATATAAGAACCATTTAAATTAGACTCAGTTTCATGATTTGATACCATGTCAGGTGGCCATTCCTAAGACTAAGCACTGAGATCAAACCTGCGTTTCAGACTGTTAAACAAAGATACCTGTAATACGATCCCACCATTAATGTGAAACTACACATATACCCATTAAAATAGACTCTCACACTAATTATTTTGGTTCTTCTCTCCCATTATGATGAAACCACTGTTAATTAAGGTATTGGAAACAGCACTGGTTTGGGAATCAAGAGACAGTGTCTTAGACACAAAATCCACCCCATTCAGGTGCATTCAATATCTGTGACCTTGGAGAGGTTATTTAACCTCCCTTGGTCTTAGTTAAACCACCTGTAAAATGAAGGGATTGTGTTGTCCTAAATGATTTCTCTCTTCAAAAATTTATTCCATAAACTACAGAATTTCACTGCATTCTTTGTGACATTAACTTTTAAGGGGGGGCTTGTGAAATATCAGATGTTAGTATATAAATATCAACAATTTAAAGTTAAAAACAGAACTTTAGGCCAAGGGATTATGCTTTCAAATTTATGTAATGAAAGTGTAAGCCTCTTAAGCATGCTTTTCTAGTTATCAGAATGGGAGGAAACTTCTACAAAGACAGTAGAGCATACATCATGGAAGTATCTTGTGGTTGCATGCTAATGGTGAAAGGTAAGCATTACTTGTACGTTTCATAGTTGTCTTTGCACACAGGCAAGAAGTCACCAAAAGAGCAGTAACATAATACATGTGATCTGTCCATTAAAGAAAATCAGAAATCAAAGACAACCAAAATACTGTTTTCTCTAGAACATTTCACTCAACTTATAATATGTGCATTTAGAACCAGGTCTAATATACTTCACTGCACCACTTCAAGTCCCACAGGCCAGGAAGACTAATATGCTTCACTTTCACTTAGGCACATTTTTAAAAAAACCATCATATCTTCATTTATTAAGAATCAGTTATGCTATCTCACATTCAGTTCCAATTACTGTTCTCTTGCTCTATTATTACTTACAATAAGTATAAATGAAATGAAGCAAGACAGAAGACTAGGTGCAGAAAAGTTATCAGACCTCATAAATGTATTCTTAATTGAAAATGGTTTACATGTTTAAGAAATAAATTTGCAAAGAGTTGTTAAATCATTTTCAGGAAGAATATTTAAGACTTGCTCAGTAACATCAACTTTCCATTGTGGAAATTTATTTTGTGTGTAAAACTGGGGAGGAATACACCTAGTTTTTTAACAGTTTAAAATAAGTTATAAAGTTGATTTTTTAAAAAATTATCTTGGTTTAAAAGTACTTCAATAGAATAAAGGAGAATTAGTCTCCTTCAGGAAGACACCAGAAGAAACCAATAGGACAGTGGCACATTCAATGCAATACAGTTAAACATACATAGAATTTTGCTATAATTAAAATGTTTTTATGCTTCAAATGATCATGGTGAAGATAATTGTGATTATCATCATCCATAACAATGAAAGCAGCATCAAAATTTATCATCGCTTTTCTTTCCTTACAAGAACAGGTTTCATTTTGTGGTTTTTTTCTTCTTCCAGATTTAATTATAAGTATCAGAATAAGTCAAATAAGGTTGAGTGCAGAGAGAATGCATTACTAATCTCAAATTATTATACACAAATGACTTCTTAGGTATTCCCTTCTAATGATACAAGAGACACAAACAGGCTACCCAGCAAGAATCTGTTAACAGTTTTATTTTTTTATGTTAAATACCATGGGACAGGATTGTAAGGATGAAAAACTCAGTCAACAACTGCCTCACAAGGGATAAGAAAAATTCTGCCATGATATTAGCAAAGGTAAAGGAGAAAATTTACACTGTAAGAGGCACCATTTCCCCACAGAATACCTCTTGGCATATTCCTGAATGAGTGGGATTAGCAATCTAAATAAATCATATTTCAAGAGGTAACAGCAACAGATAAAATTTAAAGGGATTATTAAAATAACATTTACAAGACTCTGAACAATTCTTGAACTCTTATTAAAACCACAA
>JAQQSW010022000.1:0-10548 GCA_028646575.1 Pseudocheirus occidentalis
AAAAAAAAATAAATAAAAAATAGTTTAAAATAAAAATTCTTAACCTGAAAAAAAAAAGAAAGAAATAAGTAAGATTTTAGAGCAATATTTGAGAAAGAAAACATATACAACATTGAAAATGCTGACTCTAAATGATTAAAGGTTATATCAACTAAGGCCATGTGATCAGAGGACAGAATGCTGGCTACAAACTCAGGAAAAGTTGGGTTTAAATCCCTCTTCTACCATTTTCTAGTGAAAAGACGATGAACAAGTCCTGCACCCGCTCTGAGCCTTAGGCAACTCCAAGACTATAAATAAAAATTAGTTGCAATCTACACAAACAAAATCCTAAGTCCTAAAAGTACAGACATGTAACCGACAAATTTTATTTTTCCTAAGGAGTCAACAATATTTCAAAAGTAAGACCATAAGTTACTAATGCCTACTTTCTTAATATATTGCTAGTGGAGTAGCCATAAGGTAGCTTTGGCAAACATATCGTCCTGGGGCTGTACCAACCCCAGCCCTGGTGACACCGGTCACTGCACCTCTACTCCCACACGGCCGACCAGTGCTACAAGTCACACAACAGTGCCGAAGGGGTGCACTACCAGTCTATGTCATCTGCTCTAAAACAGGCCTTCACTGTGGGAGAGAAATTCTTTTATTCCTCCCTATTTTATTCTTTAACCAACTCTCCCAAGATATTTGGGACCGTACAAGAGATTTAAACTGATTAAGTGACATCCATAGCTGACAGTTACATGGTGTTTTAAGGGAGTCAAAGCACTTTAAGGTAGATTGTCTCATTAGATTCCCACAACGATGGAGATAGTGGGGTAGAATGGGTGGGATGCTAGACTTGGAATCGGGAAATGTTTAGGTTCAAATTGTACCTCTGATGTTTATTAGCTGAGTTATATAGATAAGTAAATAATTTAACTTTTTAGACTGTTTTCTCAATCTGTAAAACGGGGAGAACAATACATGTAGTTTCTAATTCATGGGGTTGTTTTGGGGAAAGCCCTACAGAAATGTGAGCTGTTGCTACCTTAGGACATAGGCAGTGTTACCTAAACGGATCTCACTGTGATCAAGAACCAGGCAGGTTGCCCTCTTCTATTATTTCTAAGACAATTTATAAAGTATCCAATTATATAATTAAAAAACGAGCTGTTGGGGCAGCTGGGTGGCCCAGTGGGTAGTGTTGGTCCCGGAGACCAGAAGACCCTTGAGTACAAATCTGGTCTCAGACACCTAGTAGCTGTGTAAGCTGGGCAAGTCACTGAACCCTGTGTGTACCACTTCACGATCTGTAGAACGAACTGGAGAAGGAAATGGCAAACCACTCTAGTACCTTTGCCAAGAAACCACAAATGGGGTCATGAAGAGTGGGACACAAAAACAAGCTATCAGTGTACAACTGTCTACTATATTACTTACTGCTCTTATGGGAATGATTATAAAAAGTATGAGAAAAAGTAGGGGAAAATTCATACCTTTTGGTACTATTTCGTTTAGTCTGTTGCTTTGTTATCTCATCCAAAGCCAGAATAGGGCTACAAAAGATATGGCCACTTCTCCTGATAATTCTTTGCTTCATGGCTGTCAGACTATTCCATTCCCGCACAAACTTCAAAATCTGGGAGAGAACGAGCAGACAGATCATAAGGCCGATGAATATCAAGCAGTAATCCTTCTCAAGCAATTTAGCCACATGAAGCAGTAGAAAACCAATACTTTAATGTTCTCTTGAAAACTGTCCTCTGAGTGCAATGATGACAGATTTATTTATTTAGATGCATTTGAAGGGAATTTCCCACGGCCAGCTCTGTGACAGAAAAGTCTCATTTACCATAAGTTTTCTAAAGGTAATTTTATAGGCAGGTCACAGCAGGCTCAACAAGCCTGGGAATCAGTATGGAAAGTCACTTCCATTCACAGAACCTGGGTTTTCTTATCTGCAGAATGAGGAAGAGAGATTACATGACCCTTAGGTCTCTTCTAGTTCTAAATTTACAATCCTGTCACCAGCATCCCAATACAGGATACCTGTCCAAGTCTAATCTGGCTATTTGAACATATACTTTACAATAGCCAAGTCAGAAATGGTCAAAACAGTTGTAATGATGGCAGAGCTAATATTTAACCAAGTGTTACATTTACAGTGAGTTAGAATTGAACAGCTTTGTTTCACCTAGACTGAATTATTCTTCAAATAAAGAAGCCATGAAACAGATAAGGGGGAAAATAGTGTTGGGGGACCACCCATATTTTAGTCAACAACTGCCTGGACAACATTGGCTATTTGCTAAAAATTTGAGAGGTAGGCACAGAAGCCATCAAAGAGAAGATATCACAAATATTTTCTCTTTCAAGACAGATGTGTAGCCTCCGTCACCTATGTATTCCAGGGGGCAATATGCCATTTTCATTCAAAGGGTAAAAAAACATATTGTCCCCATACAGACTGTCATTATGCTTGATACTTTATAATTTACAAAGCACGGTCCTGCATGCTGGGATCAGTTACCAATGCAAGCTAACCTCTCTTTGCAGGAAAGATAAATGCAGCCACAGATCAGACTGAAGGCCTTTCTGGGCTGCACCTGGCCTGAAGTTGCACTTAGATGATCCTTACAATTAATTGAGAGTCACCCAACATGAAATTTCTCCCACTCTCACAATGTATCACTGTTAGAGCCTAACCTTTTAAGATAAAATGTGATTCTGTCAGAGACAAACACCACAGTTGCTAATCCTATAAATGAGAAATAAAATGATGTGAAGATGATTCTTTCCACAGAAACAGTAACTGTAGGTGTGATCATTTGCCAAAGAAACAGATTTTGTGTTTATTATTAGCACTGGTGGTAATTAATAATGTGCCAGAACTGATGAAAATGCAGCCAACAATTAGAATCTGCAAGAGTGTCACAAATTGCTCTACATTTATTAAACTCAAAAGGATCATTAAAATGATTAAACATAAAGTGTATTTAGGTGACTGTTTAGGGCTATTATTCTTACCAGTGAACGGTTTTGTTTCAGTTGGAAACATGCTGGTAAATCTTCCCAGAGGTCTAATTTTATATCCAAAGGAATGAAATTGCAGTTCATTTGTTCACCATCCTGATAAATGATTGATAGAAAAATATCAGTCGATTTTTTTCCCTGAGCATTAAGCAACCTTTTGTTTTGATTTGGCATTACAATATGGCATAGCATTTCCAGTAGTCACCTATAGGATAAAGTAATATAAACATATTTTAGAAAGGGCTCCAAGAAAAAGAGGCCATAAAGGAGCACTTCCTGAACCAAAGTGGTGAAGCCGCATCCATACTGAACACTATGTCTACACCAGCGAAATCCACACCAATACTTATGAAAGGGATGCTACTCTGGTAGCCCAGGTATAATTGTATACTTTTTGACATGAGAGGCCAAAGGGCATAGTATTAGAGAGCTGATCTTGAAGTAAGGAAGACCCGAATTCAAATCTCTCTTCTGGCACATATTAATGGTCCAACTCAAAGGCAAGTTACTCTATTTTGCGTGTCCCAGATAGTTCCCTAAAATAGAGGGAACTTTCCTCAACAAATTGTTCCCTAGGCCAGTGGAACCAGTAGTTCAATCACAATGGAAAATGTGTCAAAATAAAGGGTTTCAACAGAATAAGAATGTTATCTCATTCTTTATTGGAGGGGCAAGGCAATTGGGGTTAAGTGACTTGCCCAGGGTCACACTGCTATTACGTGTCAAGTGTCTGAGGCTGGATTTGAATTCCTCCTGACTCTGGGGCCAGTGTTTTATCCACTGCATCACCTAGCTGCCTTTAGCTCATTCCTTGAACTAAATGTGGACAAAATCTTGACACTTTCACAGGTAGACTTCCATGAGATAAGAATTTTGATAACAGAAAGTTAAATGGAAACTGGATTTGGATCTGATTGTCTATGTTCAACTGTGTTCAGGTTCTAGCTTTGCAGCTTAGGCACGGTATAGGCTGACCTTTGGCATATTACTGAACTAATTCCTTTTTCTATAAAATAATAATACCTGGGCGGGAGTGGGGGGGAAGCCAAGATGGCAGAGTAAAAGCAGGAACTTGCCTGAGCTCCTACTCCAACCACCTCCCATACCTGTAAAATATGACTCTAAACAAATTTTGGAGCTATAAAACCCACAAAGTGACAGAGAGGAACAAATCTCCCACTGAAGGCAGCCCGGCAGGCTCACAGGAAGAGTCTATGACACCAAGCTGGGAGCAGAGAGCAGTCCAATGTGAGCCGTGCGGGCACAAACCCGGGGCAGTCCAGACCCAAGGCACAGACCAGCCAGAGAAGACTTCAGAAGAGTGAATCACTGGCAGCTGTGGGGGTTTCCAGACTTCTCAACCCATAAATGCCAAAGATAAAATAAGAGATCAGTGGTGTATCTCTGTTGGAACTGGTAAGAGGAGAGCGCGGTTCAGCCCCTGCCACTGGGGCAATGGAGGTGATAGGTGGCTACAACTGCTGCTGCTGCTCCTGGCTCCAGGCCTACAGATTGTAGGGGGACCAAGTGACTGTTGAGAGGGCATTTGCAGGAATCTCTCTGCTGGCCCTGAAGTAGGATTCTCTTGCTTTGCCCTGCTTGGATCTGGGTTGCAGTCTAGGGTAGTGGTCCTGGGGTGAAGAGCGCTGGCATTGCAGAACTTGTTGAGGCTGTGGAGAGATAGTCCTCACAGTTCTGAGGCAGGTGTCTGGTAGAAACTCTGACAACAGCTGCACAAAACCCCAGAAATTTGGGACACAGTTCTCTCCACTCTGGAAGCCGAGTTATACCCCGGCAAAGAGTTCAAAAGTCAAGTAATTGGCTGGCAAGATATAGAGGAAGTGAAATGACTGTAGAATCTTTTTGGGGGGACAAAGAGGATTAAAACATAGAACCAGAAGAAAACAACAAAGTCAAAACTCCTGCATCAAAAGCCTCCAAGAAAAATATGAATTGGTCGCAGGTTTTGGAGGAGCTCAAGAAGGATTTTGAAAAGCAAGTAAGTAGAGGAAAAACTGGGAAGAGAAATGAGAATGATGCAAGAAAATCATGAAAAGCAAGTCAACAGCCTGCTAAAGGAGACCCAAAAAAGTACTGAAGAAAATAACAACTTAAAAAATAGATTAACTGAAATGGCAAGAGAGGCCCAAAAAGACAATGAGGAGAAAAATGTCTTAAAAAGCAGTATTGGCCAGATAGAAAAGAAATTTCAAAAGCTCACTGAAGAAAACAACTCCTTACAAATTAGACTGGAGCAAAAGGAAGCTAATGACTTTATAAGAAATCAAGATGCCATAAAACAAATCCAAATGAATGAAAAAATAGAAGGCAATATGAAATATCTCACTGGAAAAACCACTGACCTGGAAAATAGATCCAGGAGAGAGAATTTAAAAATTACTGGACTACCTGAAAGGTATGATCAAAAAAAAGAGCCTAGACATCATCCTTCAAGAAATTATCAAGGAGAACTGCCTTGACATCTTAGAATCAAAGGACAAAATAAAAACTGAAAGAATTCACCCATCACCTCTCGAAAAAGATTCCCAAAAGAAAACTCCTAGGAATATTATAGCCAAATTCCAGAGTTCCCAGGTCAAGGAGAAAATATTACAAGCAGTCAGGAAGAAACAATTTGACTATTGTGGAAACAAAATCAGGATAACCCAGAATCTAGCAGCTTCTACATTAAGGGATTGAAGAGCCTGGAAAATGATATTCCAGAGGTCAAAGGAGCTAGGATTAAAGCCAAGAATCACCTACCCAGCAAAACCGAGTATAATACTTCAGTGGAAAATATGGACATTCAATGAAATAGAGAACGTTCAAATATTACTGATGAACAAACCAGAGCTGAACAGAAAATGTGACTTTCAAATACAAGCAAGAGAAACATGAATAGGCAAACAGGAAAGAGAAATTATAAGGAATTTATTAAAGTTGAACTATTTACATTCCTACGTGGAAAGATGATTTTTGTAACTCATGAGACTTTTCTCAGTATGAGGATAGTTGAAGGAATATTACATATGCGTATATATATATGTATGTATACATATATTTGTATGTATAAGTGGGTTTATGTGTATATGTATGTATATATGAGTGGCCATGTACACATAGACAGAGGGCACAGGGCAAGTTGAATGTGAAGGGACAATATAAAAAAATAAAATTAAGAGGTGAGAAAGGAATACATTGGGAGGAGAGGGGGAAAGAGAGAATAGGGTGGATTATCTCAAATAAAGGAGGCAGAAGAAGGCTGTTACAATGGAAGGGAAGAGCAGGAAGGTGAATGGGAATGCGTCAACCTTACTCACACTGGATTTGGCTTAAGGAGACAATAACATACACACTCAATTGGGTATCTTATCCTACAGAAACGAAGGGGGAAAGAGGATAAAAGGTAGGAAGATAGAAGGGAGGGCAAATTGGGGGAGAGGGTAGTTAGAAGCAAACATTTTTGAAAAGGGAAAGGGTCAAAGGAGAAAACAGAATAAATGGCGGGGGTGGTTGGATGGAGGGAAATAGTCTTTCACAATATGACTACTATGGAAATGTTTTGCATCACTACACATATATAACCTATACTGAAATGCTTGTCTTCTCAGTGGAGAAGGGTGAGGAGGGGAGAAGGGAGAGAAACTGGAATTCAAAGTTTTTAAAACAAATGTTAAAAATTAAAAAAAAAATTTTTTTTGCATGCAACCAGGAAATAAGATATACAAGCAATGGGGTATAGTAACATATCTTGCCCTACAAGAAAGTAAAGGGGGATTAGTGGGGATATAAGAGAGTGAAGATTGGGGAAAGGGATATTCAGTATGCTTGCCATCTTGGGGTGGGGGGATAGGAAAGAGATGGGAAGAAAATCTGTAACTTGGAATCTTTTGGAAATGAATGCTGAAAACTAAAAATAAACTTAAAAAAATAATACCTATAAAATATAATAATAACACCTATACCTATATAAATACTTATAATAATACTTATATAAATACCTATATTTATCTCACAGAATGTGGTTAGGATGAAATGAAATCATACATATGAAAGGACTTTGTACTGAATAAAGCGCTATTTGAAAATGAATTCTTTCTATCATTCAAAAGCATAACACGATGTCCTACTCTTGATTCTCCATCCTCAAAAAGAAAGTGGGGAAAATAGTCTGAAGAATTAAAAAAAGGTGGTTATAAAAATTTTACCTTCATTATAGTTGCTGTTTGATAATTAGCTCATATAACAACTTTCCCCCTGTTTCTTGGAAGGAGGAAGGCAGGATAATTAGGGTTAAGTGACTTGCTCAAGGTCACACAGTTAGTAAGTGTTAACCATCTGAGGCTGGATTTGATTAGGATTCAGTTCCTCCTAACTCTAGGGCCAGTGCTCCATCTATTGCACCACCCAGCCTCACATAACAATTCTAATAATATAACAAAAAAAATCACCTTTATTAATTTTTTACTGTTTACAAAGCACTTTCCTCACAGCCATGGGAAGAAAAACATTTTGGACTTTAGAGATGATTCGTAATGCATATACTATGCAATAGTGACAAATGGGAATGGATTATCTTTGGAACACTGAAATTTCTAACCAACTAAAGAACAAATGGGATTGGTAGTTAGTTCTAATCATCAGATAAATAAAATTCAAGAATTTAAGTGATTAAAAATATTACACATGATAAGGAAGTTGGCTGAAAATCAATAGTGGCATTTTTTTCCCATAAAGAATGGAAAACCTACATGTATTGAGACTCATTGTACAAAGAATAATAATAACTAAAACATTTTACATCTTAACAATTCTTCCTGGTATGTATTTGACAAATATTATGCTTGTGTAAGGCAGTCTGACATCATGGATAAAGTGCTTGAGTAGGAGTCAGGGAAACCTGGGTTTGAATTTTACCTTCAGATATTTTATTAGCTTTGAATTGTGGGCAACTCAATTTCTCTGGCCATCAAAGGAGGGTTGCAGTAGATCTAAACCTCTGATTCTATGAACATTTAAACAGTACTTTTACATTTTGCAAAATACTTTACATTAGTTAATTTATTTGAGTTTCACAACAAGCCTATAAAGTGGTACTTTCTTTTTATGTCCAGATCTTAAGTTAAGGAGCCCCAGTGAGGAAATGCCTTCAAAAAATGATGGATGAACTGTTCTGCAACTTAAACTAATTATATGGAACTATAGAGCTGGGAAGTTGTCTAGGCCACTGAGAAAATAAGCCCAGAATTGTGTGGTCTGTGCTGGACAGATGTGAACTCAGGATATCCTTTGGCAGCTCTGAAACTGTACTCTACCAGGCAGAAAAAAGGGAGATAGGAATCACCAATTAGGAAAAAAAAGGAGCTCTGTGCAGCTGATCCCGAAGTTCAATGCCCTGTCGGAAACCCCATACAAAGGAGAAAATGGGGTTTATTTTGGGACACAAATCTCCCCACCTGAGTGAATCCACCTGCCCCACTTGTTCTCAGCATCAACATGGCGAAGCTGTTAAAAATTTGTAAAAATAAAATAAATGACAGTAGTAAGGCTAATTTAATTGAGAAAATGCCATACAGTCATGTAAAGTGAGCACATGCAATCAGAGACAATGATCGGTTTTAATAAGATTAGTTCAAAATAAATTATTTATGAATAAAAACAAAAAAAAATACAACAACTCTGGCTAATTTTAAAATGCTTGATAATGGTAAAATTCAATTGGAAGAACAAAAGATCTAGAATCTCATGGAAAATACTAAAAAATGAGAAACAAGGAAGAGAGAATAGCATTTGTGTACTTCAATTTATCCTACAAAACTGTGATTATCAAAAATGATTTGCTATTGTTAAAAACAAAAAAAAATAGCAAATCTTTAAAACAGAGTTGATAAGAAAGAGTCAGACAAAAACTGAATTCAATAACCCAGTGTTTGATAACTTCCTGGAGAACACATACTACTCGGAGAAGATCTTATTTTACAAGAATTGCTGGGGGAAATAAAAGGCAGTTTGACAGATATTAGTTTTAGACTAACATTTTACACCATCTACCACAATAAGCACAAATTAGACATATGATCTGAATCCTGACCATAACATATAAAGAGTTAGAAGAGAACCAGATCAAGAACCTTTCACAGCTAAGGCTATGAAGACCAACACTCTTAACCAAAAAGGGCATGTCACAAAAAATAAAATAATTTTGATAATGTGAAATTGAAAACTTTTTGCTTCAACTGACATGATGTGAGGGGGAAAACATTATGCATCACATTTTTAAAAGAGATCTTTTTGAAAAAAGTTTTTATTGCTATGTATTGTGGGTTTTTTTAATAACACTAGTTCTCCCTGAGAACCATACTATATAATGAGTAGCACTTTATTAAGAAAAAAAGGGAAAATCAGTATTATTGATTAATATATTGAAAAAATAAAAAACCTGGGCAGTGTACAATAGTTGTGGACCTCACACCACATGTTTTTCATAAAGGTTGATATTCAAGATATAAAGGGAACCCAAATAAATAAAATTGAAAGCCACTGCCTAATAAATATGAACAAAGAATTCTCAAAAGAAGAATTGTAAACTAATAACTACTACTATTAAGAAAAGAAGATTTATGCAACCAAGATTAAGAGGGAAGTAGAAAATTGGGAAAGAATTTTTACGAGTGTCTCTGATAAAGACCTCATTTCTAAAATATACAGAGAACTGAGTCAAATCTATAAGAATACAAGTCAATCCCCAAATGACAAATGGCTAAAGGATATGAACAGGCAGTTTTCAGAGGAAAAAAATTTAAGATATCTATAAACACATGAAAAAATGCTCTAAACCCCTACTGATTAGAGAAATATAAATTAAAATAACTCTGAGGTACTACATCTCACTGGTCAGATTGGCTAAGATGACAAAACAGGAAAATGATAAATGCTGGAGAGGATGCGGAAAAATTGGAACTCTAATGCATTGTTGGAGGAGCTGTGAACTGATTCAACCATTCTGGAGAACAATCTGGAACTATGCCCAAAGGGCTATAAAAAATACATACCCTTTGACCCAGCAATACCACTTCTAGGGCTGTATCCCAGAGATCAAAGTACATATCCCAGAGATATGTACAAAAATATTTATTGCAGCTCTCTTTGTGGTGGTGAAAAATTGGAAATTAAGGGGATGCCCATCAAATGGGGAATGGTTGAATAAGTTGCGATATATTAATATAATGGAATACTATTGTTCCATAAGAAATGATAAGCAGGTGGACTCGGAAAAACCTGGAAAGGCTTACATGAACTGATGCTGAGTGAGGAGAGCAGAACCAGGAAAACTTTGTACCCAATTACAGACACAATGTATGTGTGACAACTAACTTTGATAGACTGGGCTCCTCTCAGCAATGCAATGTTATAAGACAACTCCAAAAGAGTCATGATGGAAAGGGTCATCAACATCCAGAAAAAGAACTACAGAGCCTGAATGCAGATTGAATCAAACTATTTGCTCCCTCTTTTTTTTTGTTCTGTTTT
>JAQQSW010022001.1:0-10548 GCA_028646575.1 Pseudocheirus occidentalis
CAATCGATTCAGCCCCCCTGCGGAGTCTGCAGGCCAGGGGCTCTGAAGCAGCCCGGTGGGGGCCTCTGCCGTTTACAGCAGTTCCCTTCCCCCACTGCTTCCTTGCCCGGGGGACAGATTGGCCAAACTGCTTTTCCTCTCCCAAATTAAGTTTCAAAGTTTCACTTTCACTGACCGTCTCTAATCCTGGTTTGCTGGATGTGAAGATTCCCCTCAGGTGCAGTAGATCTTCTCTGAAGTAGGACTCACGCTGTGGCTTGGGAGGCTTGGCTCCTCCTGACTGCCCTGGGGCCTGGCCTGGCTGCGGCTGTGGTTTTGGGCTGAGATGGTCTCGGCTCCTGGCCTGGTGGCCTGCTGGATGAGCCCCTCCCGCCGAGCTGCCCCTCTCCAATCCCTGTTTTTCATGCCTTGGTACATGTGGAGGTGATGGAGGCTGTAGATCTTCTCTCCTGAAGACTGGCTGCAGCGCTGGCTTGGCTTGGCTCAGCTCGGCTTCTTCCCACTGCCCTGGGCCTGGCCATGGTCTCGGCTTCAGATTGGGCCGGCCTCAGCTCCCAGACTGCCCTGATGAGCCCCTGCAGCCAAGCTGCCTTCAGTGAGAGATGTGTTTTCTGTATTTTTGTAAGTCTGAGAGTCCTAGACTTTGTCTGGGGTCATATTTTATGGGTGTTTAGGGTGGTTGTGTGGGAGCTGCGAAGGTTTGCTGCTTCTACACCACCATCTTGGCTCCGTTTCCCCCCGCCACACACACACATATGAGTATTAAAGTGTTGAGGCAGTAGGAAGGTTGAGAACCACTGTCCTAGATAAACTGTGCACAGCTTTTGACCTAGCAATACCACTACTAGGTCTGTATACTAAAAGAGATAAAAAACAAAAAGGAAAAGGACCTATATATAAAAAAATATTTCTAGCAGCTCATTTCTGGGGGCAAACAATCAGAAATTGAGGGGTGCCCATCAATTGAGAAAAGGTTGAACAAGTTGTAGTATGTGATTATGATGGAATACTATGGTTCTCTCTGTGGTTCTCTTTCTCCTTCCTCTTTAAAATAGCTTTATTTCTTTGCATATTCTTTTTCTTATTCTTATTGTTCTTAGGCCCAGAATTTAGAACTAGAACCAACCAGTTAAAGCTACAGAAATGCATATTTTCATCTCCTTCCAAGGAAGAATTTCCCAACAATGTATTAGGTTATCAACTTCATGAGGGTAAGAACTAGGTCTTATTTAAATTTTGTATCTTCCACAGTGCATTGTTCATAGATATTTAGCAAATGTTTCCTGTATGGATCATTTAGTTAATGATATTTGTCAAAAAAATGCAATGGGCTACCTTGGAAAGTGATAATAGTAGCTAACATTTACACAGCATTTTACACTCCCTTTCTCTCTCCTTCTGTATCTGTCTCTCTGTTCCTTTTTCTGTTCTTTCTATCATCCCTTTCCTTCTCCACATCCTCCAACACAGAGTGGACACAACCTTTGGGGTCTTTTCCTCATGGTTTATAATGTCTAAACAAAATATGATACAATACTAAAAATGTGGTTTAAAAATATTTTATTTATGATAGGAAATTTTCTTCTTAGAGTTTTGGAAAGCATCTGTTTACAAGGTGAGTTGCTGATACATTGGCTGGTATCATATGGTGAAATTCTCAGATTTTCCAGGTGTAGGTAAAGAGCCAGAAGGGAAAACTCCCCCACCTCATACATATACTAGCCTTCTGTATCATATAATATCCTCTGACACAAGGGCTACATTTTCCATTACACTATTGTTTTATTTACATGTTGTTTTTAATATTTGAATTTATATTTCAAGATTGAACTATTAAAATGCCATTAAAACTGCTATATTTTTAGAAAAGAAATGGATTCACAAAATACCAAAGTTTTCTTATCAATTTTTAAAATGAATGAAACTCTAATTGAAGGTTTTAATACTTCTGTATCTGTGTTCTCCTTTAATGCCAGTCATAACCTCTCTTTGGTCTTTGAGAGTTACTAGAATTAAAACTTTCATCATCCTGTGACCAACCTGGTCATTTTCTATTCTTTGAAGGGAAGGAGACTGGTTCTTGAAAAACAGTCATACTTGTCATCACAGAGGCCACATTCAAAGACTTTCTACCTTGGTTACCTCTGCCCAAGCCACTTTACTACTGTCAGAGCCTTCAAGGGCCTGGGATACTCCCATGATAGAGGCAGTTAGTGGTGTAGTTAGTACATGGAGTGCTAAGCCTGCAGTCAGGAAGACCCGAATTCAGATAGGACCTCAGATACGTATGACCCTGTGCTAGTCACTTAACTTCTGGTTTCCTCAGTTTCCTCATCTGTCAAATGGGGATTATAATAGCAATTACCTCTTAGGGTTGGTATGAGGATAAAAGAGACAATATTTGTAAAGCTCTTTGCAAACCTTAAAGTATTATATAAATTCAGGCTTTATTAATAAAAGAGAGAAGAGCAAATTATATGTCATATCTTTAAAATGAGCTCTCTTTGCAAAGAATTATATATATACATGCTCACTTTAATAATTTAAATCTAAGTAATTTAAATTTAAATAATTTAATAATTGTTTAATTATTAAGAGTTCATATTTATATTGGACTTTAGAGTTTGTGATGCCAATTCTTTTAAAAATCTTGCAAGAAAGGGAAAGCAGTTTAATATTATTGCCAATTGATAGACGTCGGAGTACTAAGACTCAGAAAAGCTAATTGTCTTGCTCAGGAAAACACAAGCATTAAGTGCCAGGGCCAGGACTCCGGGATTTAGATCCCAGTGGTCTTGTCATTGCCTCCTACTGATAATAACCTCATTAAACTATAACAGAGTTTGTATGTAAAGTTGGGAAACATGTAACCTAACTAATTTTTCACCATATGGTGGCTGGTATTCATATAAATTTCTGGAAAATCACAAGTCATATGAATACAAGTACTATTTATAATTTTTAAGTACATTTCAAGTAAATTCAAAAGGCTTTGAAATTCTATAAATGTTTTCCTTTTGTCTTTCTCATGACTTAGGATCTCTTTAGTTGCCAAAGTCTACAGTAGTTTGGTTGGTAAATATAACACAAATCCCACAGGAATTAAGCCAGAAGCATCACTGTCAAAATTGTCTCAGACTTTTCCTGATGAGTGCTAAGAAGAGACTGGAGAACAATGAACTTTTCTAGAGAGGTGCCAGGAGCAAAGCTCTTTTCAGTCCCAGGGTTTTTGATGACTCCAGTTCAATACATGAATAAAGGGAAATTGACAGGATTTGTTGGGGATGAAAAAAGGGAACTGGGAGGCAGAAAAAAAGAAAGGAAAGGATCCTGCAGCATGCATGAGTACTATGGGCAAGAACCAATTGAGCTCGGCAATTAGCCTCTTGTACAAATCTTTGAGCCCCTAGCATTGTGCCTAAGGTGGCTGTTGAGCAATTAATAATGATAATGATAATAGAAAGGAGGATACAAAAAGTCAAAAATATTTTTGGAACAAACAGATATAACTTCACTGAGTGACAGGTAAAGGCTAATAACAAATATATACCATACAATTGGTCTAATGTGTCTCAGGCGGTTTACTTTACTTAGCATATGAAACAGTTAAGATCCAAGAATCAACTGAAAAAGCCTTCGATATGGGCAACATCTTCATAAGCTCAACCAAGAATATGTTAACAAAGAGTCATTGAACAGACTGCTGAATTTGTATGTGGAAATGGAGGTGGCAATTCAGAACCAGGCTATTGCCTTCAGAAATTATAGAAGAATTACCCTATAAGAGTCTTGACTTCATGATCAACCTAGATTAGATAAGGAAAAGGTAGAAGTTATGCAATATGATACTGTTGGTTGTAAAAAGTTACCCCCTGCCAAATCCTAAGCAATACATTGCACATCAGAAGTTTCCCATTTTTCAAGGACTGACAGATGATGGATGCCCATACAATACCTAGAACAATCAAAATATCCTGGAGTACTAAACCAATAAACAGTACTGGAACTGGACCAATATTACAGACCAAACTGTTGCCCATAATCTCCCAGATATAATCTTGATTCTTTAAAAAAAAGACCCATAAAAATTTAGGAACCATGAACTAGATTTTGAAACTAGATGTTACCATCTCCAATATTCCTAACCTCTGGAATAAAAAGCTCTCAAAATGCAGAAACCTGGTTGGGACCCAAATCATATGGGAAAGGTTAAGGAGGTACCTATCATCCCTGTTGTCTGCTCCTTGCGTTGTACTGAGAGTGCTTCTAGTCAGCCTATAGAGGATGAGTTTACATTCTAATATTTTTATTCAACTACAAAAAGCATTTGTTCTATTCACTTGTGCAATTACTAACATTAACGAAAAAGGAATAATAGTAAGATAGCTACTTGTCTGAGGAACATTTTTATTTGAACCCTGGCCAAGAAAGAAAAGAATGAAATAACATATTATTAACTCACAGCTCTATAGCACTTAAAGGTTTATAAACCATTTAGAGGAAATATCATTCCATTCCCACCTCTTCTGCACATGTTTTTTTGTCCTCTTTCATTAGTCCTTTCTCTCTTATATATATATATATATATATACATATATATATATATAATATGAAACTAGAGTATATTTTAAAATAATTATTGTATTTATTGAATGAGGTTTTATTCTTATCATTAATATATTATTATTAATTACCTACTGTCTTCATTTTAAAATCACTCACCTCTAGAATGAGCTGATACAAAGTGAAATAAACTGAACCAGGATCATAATGTATCCAGCAGTTACAACTATAAATAAAAATATCATTAAAGAAAAGTTAAATCTATAAGTCATTGTAAAACCAAGGAAACCTTGGGTAACAAACAATGAAGCATGCCTCCTCCTTCATGGCACAGAGAAGAGGGACTCCTAGGATAGAATATTGTATCGCTTGTCAAATTTGGTCACTGTGTTAGATGTTTCTGATACTGGGGGTTCATAAGGAGGAATCAATCAGGAAGAAGTCTGTGATATAAAGAGAAAGGGCATCAATAAAACATTATCAGATTCCTAACTGGCATCCTGGGTCCAACCTCTCTCTCCAGATTGATCTCACACTTACTCCCCTTTATCCACTCACTCCACGTTCTGATCAAGCTGAACTACCACTATTCCCCCATATGCTATCTTCCATCCTGGGCATAGGATCAAAGCTGAAAAGGATCTTTGAGGTCATTGGAGTCAACTTTATTTTACAGATGAGGAAACTAAGGCCAAGGAGACATACTAAGTGACTTGCCCTGCATCACGTAGTCAATGTGTCTGAGGTAGAATTTGAACTCGGGTCTTCTTGACTCCAAGTCCAGTTCCTTATCAACTACACCAGAGGTGTCAAACATGTTGCCATTGTCAGAAGCTTTCAAGGAGGATGGTATCAAGGTCAGCCATGATACTGGTAGTGAACTTGAAAGGTTACAAGCCAAGACTAAAGGGGAGTGAGAGTTGCTGTACGACTTTTAGTCCACAAATGAATGTGCACTTAACGTAGCCTCTGAGGCTGAGATATGACATAGGATGGATCTATTCTCTGCCACTTGTGTTAATTTTGGCCTTACAATCAACATCAAGAAAACAGAAGTTCTCCACCAGTCAGGTCTGTGTCATATGAAGAACCATTGGTTATAACAAGTGGAGAAATTTTGAATGCTGTCAATAAGTTCACTTACCTTGGCAGTATACTTTTTAGAGGTGTACACATAGATGGTGAGGTCGATGCAGGCATTGACAGAGCCAGCTCAGTGTTTGAGAGATTCCAAAAGAAAAGTAAGGAAGAGAAGAGAGGTATTAGATTGCCTACCAAACTAAAGGTCTACAGAGCCATTGTGATGACCTAATCACTTTATGCCTATGAAAACTGGGCAGTCTACCAGTCCCATACCAGAAAATCAAACTGCATCCATTTTAATTGTCTTCAGAAGATTCTGAACATTACCTGGCAAGATAAGGTTATTGAATGAGGTTTTATTCTTTTTATCATTGTTATTATTACCTACTGGTAATGGATACTGATAATGATTATAACCTCCTGGTTAATGTCTTTAGAGCCAAACTGCCAAGGTCACGAAAGTCAAGCATTCAAACTCTAGTGCAGAGAATGCAACTCTAGCGAGGCCACGGAGCCCAAAAGCCAAAAGTCAAATATACATTTGCTTAAGACTATTTTATGCCACAAGGCAAGGCTCACATGGAGGTCAGAAGAAGCAATACAAGGATACTCTCAAGTTCTCTTTGAAAAACTTTAGCATCGATTGTGTGATATGGGAGATGCCGGCACATGGCCATCCAGCATGGTGTGCCCACATTAAAGGAGGAGCTGCGCTCTATGAGCAAAGTAAAACCACAGCAGCACAAAGTTGAACACACCTATGACCTGACCCCAACATCATGATGTCATTGGTGCTCTTTTGAGTACAAAGGACAAACAACAACAGCCTACAACACTTCCAAGTGTGACTGAACTAGATTAAAATGAAATTGGGAGATATTTAACACGATAAGTAAACAGACAGTAGAACATAGATAATGTTACTATGTTGCTTTCTAAGTCAATTTGCAGCAGCAGGAATCTTCATGTACCGTTTAGTGACCTCTGTTTCAATTTGAGTTAGACTTCACTGCCTTCACCTATACCATCCTACCTCTCAGTCTGCCCTTTAAGCCTGGAGTGCACTCTCTCCTCACCTCTCCCTCTCAGATTCCTCAGCTTTCTCCAAAGCTCTAAGTGGCCAACTCCTACATGAAGCCTTTCCTGACCCTCCTCACCCCCAACCTAGTTCCCCCTCACCAAAATTTCTTTGTATTTATCTTGTATATGTAGCAAATTCCTCTCCTCTCTCACGGTCCCAACTTCTAACCCAGCGTTTTAATGTCTACCACGTCTTTCCACATCCTTGTTATTTGATAAGCATATCTCTGTAAGGTATAGTAGGTACTCTCACAGGTAGGCTGGCATCCTCAGAAAATGTTAACTATTTCTTCCCTCAGGATTTTAGGGGTAACTGGAGAGCTCTGAATGCTGCAAATGAATGAAGACAGGGATGAACACATACTGACTTAGTTTTCCTCAGTTGGTGAGTCAGACTCTGTAGCGCTAGAGGGGTGTGGGTTTCCATCCATACAGGAATCAGCCATTGCCATAGTAACCCAGTGTTTTAATGTCCATCACTTTTTTTCCATATTTTTGTTACATATAACAAAGAAATTGATAAATGTGTTGCTGTTAGGTACTGTAGGCAAGAAATAGCATTATATTTTCTTGCAAAAATAAAACATTTTCACTTAGTTAATAAACATTTATTAAGGAACCTACTATGTTCTAAGTACTGTGCTAAGTACTGAAGATATAAAACTACAACAAAAATGGAAGTAATAAAAGTACCTGCTTCACAGGGTTGTACAAAATGAGATCATGTACCTGAAGTGCCTTGCAAACTTTCAATATTCAATGGATCTATGATCTTAAGGATTTGGATGATCCCTCCATTTGGATGATCCATTTTGTCTTCCCAGCCCGCAAGATTCTTGTCCTCCCACAATTTCACTACTTCAGGTCTTTGAAGCGCTAAACCTCTCCCTCAACTTTCTGTTGACATTCTGAGGATATTAGAGAACATTTGATCTGTGTACCTGCCATCCCTACACTCTCATCCAATCATTTTCTCTTTCAAGCATCCATTTCTGTAATAATATTCTTTACTTCTTTTCCTCCTCAGAGGTTTTTCCTTTTTATACTTTGTAGCCTGCCACACCAATCATGAACCCCTCCTTAACTCTCCATGTAATATCATTTTCTGTTTATTGATATCTTTTGTTTTCATATCATTTTCATTTCTCAACATATTCCTTCTTCTTCCCTACCCAGAGAATTATTCCCCATAAAAAAGAACAAAAAAGAGAAGGAAAAAGGCAGTTGAGCAAAAACATCTACAGTGGAACATATCAAACATGTTGGAAGGTGTATGCAATATTCTAGACCCATAGTCTCCTACCTCTGCAAAGAAGGAAGGAAGTGTATTTTCCCAATTCTTTTTTTTTTTTTTTTTGCTTTTTGGAGGGCAGTTGGGGGTTAAGTGACTTGCCCAAGGTCACACGGCTAGTTTTTTTGTGTTAAGTGTGTGAGGCTGGATTTGAACTCAGGTCCTCCTGACTCCAGGGCCGGTGCTCTATTCACTGCGCCACCTAGCCACCCTATTTTCCCAATTCTTCCATGTGATTAAGCTTGGTCATAATTATACAACTTAGTTTGGAGGTGGGTTTTTTCGTTCTTTCTGTTTATACTGTTATGATCATCCTGTATATTGTTTTCCTCATTATCTTTATTTCACTTTGTATCAGTTCATATAAGTTTCCCAATGCTTCTCTGAATTCTTTATATTCATAATTACTTACAGCATTGCACTATTTCATTAGATTCATGCTCCACAATTTGCCTATTTATGTACCCCCCAATCAATGGGCATCTACTTTCTTTCCAATTCTTTGTCAGCTCAAAAAGTGATGCTATGAATATTTTGGTGTATCTGAGACCTTTCTTTCTGTTTTTTACCTCCTCGGGGCATATGCTAGCAGTGGGCCCTCTTGTTAAAGGGTCCACAAACACTGATTTTCAGTTCTTTGGAGACTTGTGTTTTATGTCTTTTGGCTATCTGACAACACTGGTATAATATTGACATTTCAGGATTGGCCTTTGTTCCTAGGAGAAGTTCAGGAAAATTAAAGGAATTTTATAATCCCCTAAAGGAAATCCAGCCTGATATTTTCTTCCTATTTAATTCTAGGTCCAATCCCTTGTCCATTTGTACTGTCTGTCCCTAGGCAAACACACATATGTATATTTATGCCATAAATACAGTGAGCATATATGTATATGCATACATACATGTATGTGTGCATGTATATTTAGCAGACAAGCTCCAGGTTGCCTGTACAATTATACGTCACAATCTGGGCATTCTTGATCAGATATTCTTGATCCACTTGGTTTTTCCTGTATGAATGATAAAGCTAAACTTTTAATATAGTTATGGATTCTTTCCAAAAGTCTTCAAAATGCTCCGGGTTTTGATGTACAATGTTACACACAAACAGGAACATCCAGAGGACGTTCCTGTCATAGGGGTTCTTTCTTCAACTTAGACTCTGTTTTGGATCTCCATCACAGTGGCAGACACCTTTGGCAAGCATATGCCTCCCTGTTTTCGTTTGTTTTTTTACTTGTATTGATATTTACAAACAGAAGACTGCTGAACAAATTTGTTGTTTTATCTGCCAAAGGATCTTGAATGATTTTAATTTATAGGTAGCAGACACTTGGCAAAAGAGAGTCTTGAAGGCAGTGTTTTGCTCTGTTGAATCAAATGCTTTTTCACAATTAACAAACACTAACTACAGTGAAATATTGTGTTACTTACATCATTTAGTCAATTGTGTGATAGTTAAAGACTCTGCGTGTCCACTGTGGAACATAAAATTATTTGCAAAGGCCTCTTCTTTACTCATTGAGGATATTATTGATTTGTTTTTATGGGAGTAACATATTTTGCTTCGATATTAAAGCAGACAAGTAGGTTGGTGGTTGGTCTTCTCTTGGTTGGTTGCCTTTTTGTTTGTTTGTTTGTTTTGATAAGGCCTAAGATTCCCCTCACCCCATCCCCTCTACAGCTTTTGTATCTTTTTCTCCTTTAGATGTGTCATAAATAGATCTTTCAAAGTCTTTCATGTTGCTTCACTTTGAACACTCTCTCTATGCATGGTTAAGACTAATTTTGTTGCTTTTTCTTTCTTTGTTCATTTCTACTTTCTTTTTAAGTGTTTCTGTAATTCCTAGAGAAATTCTTGGACTCTCAAACTCAAAAAATACAAAAAACACATCTCTCGTGGAAGGCAGCTCAGCAGCAGGGGATCATCGCGGCAGGACGCAAGCCAAGGCCAGCCCAGCCTGAAACCGCCATGCGGCCAGGCTCCAGGGCAGTCGGGAGGAGCTGAGCCTCCCAAGCTGCAGTATGAGTCTATTTCAGAGAAGATCTAAAGCACCTGGAGAAATCTTCACATCTACTAAGCCAGGATTAAAGTGAAGCTTTAAAGCTAAATTTGGGGGAGGAAAAGCAGTTTGACTAATTGACTCCCAGGTTAAGGAAGCAGTGGGGGAAGGGCAGAAACTGCTGTAACCGGTGGAAGCCCCCAGTGGGCTGCTTCAGAGCCCCTGACCTGCGGATCTTGCAGGGGGGCTGAGTAGATTGATCAGGGCTAAGTGCTCTTGCGTTGAGCAGCCTGGATCCAGAGTGTGGTCTTGGGTGGTGGTCCTGGGGAGAGCTTTCAGCAAGCCAAAGCCAGGGGAGGCTGCAACACTCCCCTAATAGCTCCAGCAGCTGGGAAAACTCCAACGATTTGGAACAGAGCTTTCCCCCCTGGAAGCAGAGTTTCACAAAGCTAAAAAAACCAAACAAACAACCAATTAATTGACTGGCCAACATGAGGAAAAGGAAGCAAAATAAAAACAGCAATAAAA
>JAQQSW010022002.1:0-2500 GCA_028646575.1 Pseudocheirus occidentalis
AGACAACACAGTCAGAACTCTCACACCAAATGCTTCCAAGGAACATGAAGATTGCCCACAAGCCATAGATCGACTTAAAAAGGACTTTGAAAACCAAATGAGAGAAGTGGAGGAAAAATTGGGAAGAGAAATGAGAATGATGCAAGAAAATCATGAAAAGAGAGTCAACAACCTGACTGAAGAAAACAACACCTTAAAGAACAAATTAACTCAAATGGCAAAAGAGACCCAGAAAGCCAGTGAGGAGAAGAATGCCTTAAAAAGTCGAATTTTCCAGATGGAAAAAGAATGTCAAAAGCATTCTGAAGAGAATAATTCCTTCAGAATTAGAGTGGAGCAAACGGAAGCAAATAACTTTATGAGAAATCAAGATGCTATTAAACAGATACAAACAAATGAAAAAATAGATGGCTATGTGAAATAACCTCATTGAAAAAACCACTTACCTGAAAAATAGATCCAGGAGAAACAATTTAAAAATTATTGGACTACCTGAAAACCATGATTAAAAAAAAGAACTTAGAAAGCATCCTTCAAGCAATTCTCAAGGAAAATTGCCCTGATATTTTAGAACCAGAGGGTAAAATAGAACTTGAAAGGATTCACCAACCACCTCTTCAAAAAAATCCCGAAAAGAAAACTCATGCAAATGTTATAGCCAAACTCTAAACCGGACATCATGCCACACAAGACACTAGGGGCCGTTGGGATGAAAGGCGGGATGACAGAGGGGAGGGCAGGGTCTGGGGGAGGGATACTGGATGCTCACACTTCAATAAAGGGACAGGGACAGGGTAGAGAATGGAACAAGGGAGAGGGATAGGAAGGAGGGACATATGATCATGGCCACAATATGTCTACTATGAAGATGTCCTGTATAATCACACCTACACAGCCTGTATTGAATTGGTTGTCCTTCCAGCGGGGGTGGGTGACAAAGAAGGAATCGAAAGAATCTAGAATTTAAAACTCTGCAACTAGGAATTAAGATATACAGGGGCTGGGGTCGGGAGACCCTCCCTGCTCTACCAGAAAGTTAGAGAGCAGACCAGGAGAGGGGCTCTACAGTGGGATCGCTGTTTTGAGTTTGGGGTAGGGGAAAGACGGGGAGAAAATCTGTAATTCAAAAATCTCATGAAAATGAATGATGTAAACAAGAAACAAATAAAAATTTTTTCATAAAAAAAGAATGTTATAGCCAGGTTCTGGAGTCCCCAGTTCAAGGAGAAAATATTATAGGCAATTTGAATACTGTGGAAACACAATTAGGATAATCAAGGATATGGCAGCTTCTAAACTGAGGGATGAAAGGGCCTGGAATATGATATTCTGGAGATCAAAGGAGCTAGGATTAAAACCAAGAATCACCTACCCAGAAAAATTGAGGATAATGTTCCAGGGGAAAATATGGTCATTCAGTGAGGTGCAGGACTTTCAAGCACTCTGGCTGAAAAAACCAGAACTGAACAGAAAATTTGACATTCAAACACAAGAAGCATGGGAAGGTAAACATGGGAAAGAAATCATAAGGAACTTATCAAAGTTGAATTATTTACATGCCAATATGGAAAAATGATAATAGTAACTTAAGAAACTTTTCTTAGTATGAATATAGTTGAAGGGAATACAAATGTACATAAATGTGTACCTACACATATGTCTATACAGGAGGGTATATATGCATATGAATATGTATCTGAGTATGTGAGCATATGAGTTTATAGAAGGCACAAGATCAATTGGATAGGAAGGGATGATACTTTAAAAGGTGAAATTCTGTGGTGGAAGAGGACTGGAATGAGAGGAGACAGGGAGAGACAGAATGGGGTTAATTATCCCATATAGAAGAAGCAAGGGATAACCACAACAACTTTACTTTCATTTACTCTCATTGAATTTGTCTCAGGGAAGGAATGACATAAACGCTAAACTGGGTATCTTGTCACACAGGAGAGTAGGGGGGGTGGGGATGAGAGGCAGGATGATGGAGGGGAGGGCAGGGTCTGGGGGAGGGTTGCTGGAAGCACTCACTTCATTAAAGGGACAGGGACAGGGTAGAGAATAGAACAAGGGTGGGGCAGGATAGGAGGGAGGGACATATAATCAGTGTCTCACAATATGTCCACTGTGGAGATGTCCTTTGTAATTACACATGTACAGCTTGTATCGAATTGCTTGTCCTTCCAGTGGGGGTGGGTAATGATGGAGGAACCAAAAGAATCTAGAATTTAAAGTTCTACAATCAAATGTATATATATATATATATGATTATTAACTACACATGCAATTGGGAATTAAGATATACAGGCATTGGGGTAGGGAGATGCACCCTGCTCGCTCTACCAAAAAGTTAGAGGGTCATTGGAGGAGGACAGAAAAGAGAGCAGATTGGGGGATGGGCTTTACAGTGGGGTCATTGTTTTGGGGTCTGGGTAGGGGAAAGATGGGGAGAAAATTTGTAACTCAAAATCTCTTGGAAATGATGTAAATAAGAAAATAA
>JAQQSW010022002.1:5000-10547 GCA_028646575.1 Pseudocheirus occidentalis
TGAACAGATTGACTAATACTTTCTTAGACTACATTTAGAGAAACATAGCATTTAGTTCATGGGAGGTGATAGTCCCATGGCGCTCTGCATTGATCAGACTCATCTGAAATAGCATGTTCCATTTTTAGCACACACAATTTATAAGGGGCATTAACAAACTGGAGTGCATCTGGAGAAGGGGAGTATGGGGGAGATCAATGAGAACACTATTGATGCTGCTACTACTATCACTACCACCACCACCATTACTACTACTACAACTACTAAAAACAAGCATTTATAAAGGCTTTATTTAAGGCTTCCAAAATACTTAGCGTAAAGATCATTTATCCTCACAACAAACTGGTGAAATTGGTGCATTTATTACCCCTGTTTTGCAACTGAGAAAACTGATATATGGACAAGTTAAGTCAGTCACTGACATAATAAGTAGTAAGTGTCTAAGAAAGGATTTGAACTTGTCTTCCCAAATCCAAGTACCTATACTCTACCCGTTGTGCAACCTAGTTACCTATATTATACTAGGATTAAAGGAAATATTCATGTTTAGCATGGAGGAGAAAACAGAAGATACATAAGTGCAGAAGGACTGTTTAATATCTTCCATGAATTTGGAAAAATATATGCAGAAGGCCGAAACATGTTCTATTTGTCTCCAGAGAAAAGAATGGCAATTTGTCAGGGAATGATGCCAAGAGGTGAATTTTTGTTCCAAATCAGAGGAAATAATGTCTTAAAGATAAGAGCTGTCCAAAAGTTGAATGGACTGTTTGGGGTGTGGAGTAAGGGGCTCTTCCTAAGTCAAAGTTTTCAAGCAGAACTTTTATACCCTTTTTTTTCCAGGGTGTTGTAAAAGTGTTTATCGCATTAAGTAAATATATGTGAATTGTGTTCCCACCAACGTAGTCTACAATTCCATGATTTGAATATATTTAATTAAATGAAATCTTACAAAAGACTTGACTATTACAAGAATAAATGAGTGTGCAACTCAGTGCGAGTCATGTCTATATGCATAAATCAGACTGACAGATCAATACTAATATTAATTACAACGCATATGGTATGAAACATGCTTGATTCATGAACATGCTATGATGTTATCAGTATCAGAGATAACTGGACACTGTGGGTTAGGCCTCTACAACTAGGAAGAAGCTTAGCCCAAACGTCAAGCCCAAAATGGCTGGGATGTGGGACAGAATCTATATACACAGTACGAGCATGTGTTGTTGATCTTGTTCTGACACTTCAGTGGATCTGTGGTCTCATCAATGTGAGCATTTTCTTTAAAGATAGTTAAAGAGAAAGTTCACAATCCATTGTTGGCCTTGTTGTCCTCTGTGAATCTTTTCCATTAACTCTCATAAATTCTGCACAAGGAGGTCATTCAAGAAGTCATTTAATATTCTGTCATCTTCTTCAAAGTCTCCTGCCTTTGCATAGGTACCAATGTAGCACACAAACTATCTGCTGCCTATAACATAGTGAGCATTGGACTCAGTGTCAGAAAGACCTGGGTTCAAATCCAACCTCTGTCAGTTAATACCTCACTGACATTCAATTGATAGATCACCAACAATCAGGTAGACTTTTTGAATCTCACTTATCTTCAGAGGTAGAATAGGGATGATGATACCTATAAAATATAATTTATCATTATATTGTAGTTTTGGGTGGTGTTATGCCTTGTTTCATTTTCTGCCTCATTTTTGAACTGGCTTTAATCACTGAATGGTTGTTGCCTCAAAGCGAGACTTGTTAAACACCTTGGCTTAAAACAAGTAAGGTCTCCTACAGCATCCAGGGCCATCTGTAGTCATCCTGATGTATATCTTGCCACTGGACCCAGATGACTTTGGAGGAGAAAGTGAGGCTGGTGATTTTGCATAGCCCTCCCTCACTTAAATACAGTTTGCTTTTATGTTATGACATCACCTCCCTGATGTCATGGTACTTTTTGAAAATGAAGGACAAACACCATTTAATGATAGCACATTCTCCCAGAATTAATGAGGATACTGGCAACGTATGTTGTGGCTTTGTTAAGCTTTGTCTCCCCAGGAACAGAGATTGCTAAGAACTTGTGTCCTGTCAAGATGAAGAAAAGACTACTCCTTGGATCTTCAATGCTATGATGATATCCTAACCTTGTTGTAACTTAAGGGTAGATGGCCTTTTGTGTTCTCTTGCCCCTTTTGAGAAAGTGCTTGGCATTAATGGATGGTATTATACTTCAGTTGTGATCCAGTAGTGGGAAACTTTTGACATTTTTTGTGCTCTGTGACTGATCAAATGAACATACTTTGTTAATGATTGGAAACTAATCTCCATTTGAGAAGAGGGACTTTGTGACTGACTAAATGAATGTACTGCCCAGGGATGGACTTGGGCCTTGGTACTTTACAATGGAATTGAGGACTTACCAAATTATTGAGTTATGCCATATTTTGGTCTTCTGTGAATGTTTTGCCTTAATCTGTCACTGAATAAATGGAGTTCACTATGCTCATAATACAAACTTCGAAGTTGCTTTTGCTTGGTGTTATAATCTTCTTCGTTAATTTTTTTGGAGGGTCTAGGATATCGTGATTTTCTTTTAATACCAATATCTTTTTAGTGATTTTCTTGACCCTAAAGGCATAGACTATTGGAAAGAGCTACCAAATGTAGAATTTGACTCACCATCTGTCATGGCTAGACTAGACATTCCTTTCCTTTATGGCAGGAAGTTGGGTGAGACTCATGCTCAGAATCCTTGAGCTGCTTGGAACTAAAAATCTTATAAAAGTGAATATTGATACCTATGTTTATATGTAATTGGAAAATTAAAACAAAATACTATTGAATGGGGAAAAATAATAACGGAAAAAAGAAAAAAGAAAAGCAAGGGGGAAAGGAAAAAATCCTCAAGCCTCAAGGCTCTTAAGATTTTGTTCTATGTTTTCTTGTCACATTTCTCGGATTCTAAGAGCTAGTCTTGTGATCAGTTTCCCTGATATTGTTTAGGTACTATCTACTGTTACTATAACAATATATAGAGTGTATGGCACAGGTTGAAATAAAAGAGGTCAATGTGACAGATGAAAAAGCCGGATTTTCCCATGAGAAAAGTCTCTATCCATACTAATGTTCAGTTTTTAAGTGCAGTAATGACAAAAGCTGATATACTGAAGCCACAGACCTTTTAAATGAGGAGTTAAAGAAGTATTTAAACAGGAACAAAAAGTTTCCTCCCCTTCACCCTTGTTCTTGCTTTTGCAGTGAATCATTTCTAAGCCACCTCAACCAAAGCACGCAAGATTAGAAAATTATGTTATGTTGTATGGTGATGAATCAGTTACTAAAAATGTTAAAATCAATGGCATGATTTTGTAGAACTGAACATTGTGCTTAATGTCACTGTCTAACTGAGCTGTTTCAAAAATAGATTAAATCCCTATAAATGATAGCAGGGAACAATATCACAGATTAAAGAGTATATCATAACTATTTGTGGTGGAAACTTTTCTCTGAAATGGTTGTTCCAGGGTACACACATGAATGTAATAGAGATGCATTTTAATGAAAGTCCATCTATCTTTGCTGGCCCTGGTTCTAACTACTTTGATGATGTGGGAAGATAATCCCTACCCTTTTGAAGCCAACATCCATAGGGAAGTCCCAAGTATGTTTCTTACCATTTTCATTTCTTTCTTTTCTTCCTTGCCTTGGACGACGTGTGGGGTCCACAACTTCACTCATATAGAAAGGCACCCCCAGACTTGATATTATCTAATGTTCTGAAAAGTAAATTTGCAGTTCCAGGTGCTGTAGGGAATTTTTAATGTCCTAAGATATATGGCTAAAGATACACACTGGGATAAGTTATGAAATGTTAACTTAGGTTTCCCTCCAAGACAGTTTATTAATAAGTGCTGTGGTCTATGGGATCAGTATTATAAATCAGATTATATTTGACTCAGTTTAAATTGTACTTCTATGTCTGATCTTATCTTGGGTATAGTTTTTACATTTTCTGAGAAACTTCCTGAAAATATATGGAAAATGAAATTCCTGCGGCATTATAATTTGTTTTACCCCTTAAAAAATCTATAAAAGAAACAAAAAACCATGGCCAAGCTTTTCTTTTGTTTGTCTCCTTTCCCAGAGCAGAGTATCCCATTTAGATAAAACTATGAAAGGGTAATATGTAAGTTAAAAATATGTCTCAATAAATGAATGGAATGTATTTTAGAGTTGATTGCAGATTTTTTTAAATAGCAATTTTCTCCTGGTGATAATTTGGGCTAAAAATTATAGAAGACCAGGATTTTAGAAGGATCAATAATTACCAGGGCCTGAAACAACAGAAAGAAATCTGGTGGGCTTGAACACCCTAGAACATAAAAGTGATAAAATGTGCCTTCAAAGTTGAATAAAATAGATACCATTAAAGATGAGGAAAGGAAAGGAAAGGAACAAATATTTATATTGTATACCTTATGTGCCAGGCACTGTGCTAAGCACTTTACAAATATTGTTTCATTTAATTCTCACAATAGCTCTGTGAGGTATTATCCCTTCACTATTGTGGAAATTGAAGTGAATGTGGATTAAGTGACTTGCCCAGGGTCACATAACTAACAAGTGTCTGAGGTCAGATTTGAAATCAGATCTTCCTGAATCTATACCCAGAATTTTAGCTACCATGCCACCTATCTAAGTATTTCATATAACAAAAATAAAGAGATACAAAATCCTAGTATTTGATCTAGTATCCACAACTTATTAATCAGCACATTGTAAAGGCAAAGAAGGATTTTGATCTACATTAGTGAAGAAAGTACCCCACCAATGGGAATGTGATATAGTTACAAATTAAAACATTTTTTATGATATAGTGCCTCCAGAAAGAGGCAGTATTACATAGTGGATAGAGAGTAACTTTGAATTCAAGAAGACGTAGGTTTAAGCCCTGCCTCTAAACATCTGTTGTTTGACCATGGGCAAAACACTTAACCTTTCTGTGCTATAGCCAACTCTCTTTTGGCTACAAGTGGTACATCAGTAGCCAGTATGCTTTAGTGGAATGACTTTCCACAAGGGTTCCCCACATTATTGAAATCATAGGTCCAGATCTATACCTACATATCAATTTACATATAGAGACACATTTGTTATATATTTATATTCCATATTGTGACACATATAGTACTTTAGAGCTACTAATTCCATAATGACGGATTTAATACTTCTATAGAAAAATCCACTTAACTAGGTTTCATAGTAAATCATTAAACTCAATGCAGCTATCTCACCAAAGTGTAACCTTATCCCAAAGTGATCCATGGAATGTAGTGGGGAGAGATCAATGCAAAACCATCCCCATTACTGAAGAAAACAGCCAAAAATAATGTTAGCTAATTGTAATGTTAATGAAATCAGAAGATCTTCCATGCCCCTTTCTATTGGCACCTACTAAAGGCACTTAGCACCTCAAAGGCTTAGCTCCTTACTTCCAGTTAACTCCTTGGGAGTAATTCACACCTGAACAGGGAGGGGCTC
>JAQQSW010022003.1:0-10547 GCA_028646575.1 Pseudocheirus occidentalis
AGACTAAAATATCTATACTAGGGCTTTTTGTACCAGCCAACATCATCAGATGAGCTAGGCACCAATCAAATGGGGAATGGTGGAAGAATATCATGAAATGTTTTCGGGTAGTCAGGTGAAACCTTAGGATTTCAGAGAAAATGCAATCCATTTCCAGGGTTCCATGCCCAGTATAAAATATGTGATGCCTCATGAAGACGTTGCTGCATGAAGAGACTTCCTTTCACTAATTAGACATATAAGTTTTATTTCCAGCAAGATTTTTCCAGTGTAGATGCATGTATGAGCTCTGGGTGAAGGTCTTTTCACAATCCTTGCTTTTATAAAGCTTCTGTACACTGTGAGTATCATGATGTCTAGTGACCTGCACATTTCAGGGAAAGGCAAGACCTCACTGAGCACCTATTAAGGTATTCTCATCACTGAATCCTTGATGAAAAGGAAGAGAAGATCTCTGGCTGACAGCCTTCCCACATTGAGTTCTTTTTTTTTTTTTTTTAGATTCTCCATCCCCAATGCTCTCAGAAAAACTTGCAATGACTTACATGAAGTGTAAAAAGTGAGATGAGAAGAACCAGGAGAACACTGTACACAGTGACAGCTATGTTGTACAATGATCAACTGTGAATGTTTTATATATTCTCACAATACCAAGATCTGAAGGCCTTTGGATATAAAATGCAGGAGGGCAGAATGGAAAGGGTATCAGTTTTCATAAAAAAGGAATACATTCTTTTAATGGTGGTCTCCAGTATCTTTCCTCCTCCCCTTTCCAGGAAGCTGTCCCGTATATCATATACTTGGTTTTTTTTTTATTTTAATTTATTTTCTTGATTACATTATTCATTTCCACAAGGTTGTGAGTTACAAATTTTCTCCCCCCAAATTGAGTTCTTATAGGACTTGCTCCCAAGATGAATTTTCAGTTGTCTAAGATGCTCTTAACTCCATATGGATGCCTTTACACATTCATGAGAGGGACATGATTTCTCTCTCCAGTAAATTCTCTGATGAAAACTAAGGTATGACTTTAAGTTGAATGGTTTTCCATGTAGAGCATACTAATGAGGCATATTCTCTAGTGTGCATTCTCTAAAGTTGAAGAAGGTAAGAGTGGGCATTAAAAGCTTTATCACAGTCTAGATACTTATGAGACATCTCTCATGTGTGACTTCTCTGATGAAGAGTAAGATCAGAGCAATAGTTGAAAGTTTTCTCTCCACTGTGGATTCTCTGATGTACATTAGCAGCGGAACTGCATTTGAGAGCATTTTCACATGATTACTGATAGGTATGTCTAAAAGCCTTTCCACACTGGTCACATTCATAAGGTTTCTCTCCAGTGTGGATTCTCAGATGTGAAGGAAGATTGGAGCTGGAAATGAAAGCCTTTCCACAATGATCACATTAATAAGGTTTCTCTCCAGTGTGGATTCTCAGATGTACATTAAGCCTGGTGTTCCGTGAGTAGGCCTTTCCACATTGATCACATACAAAAGGCTTCTTTACAGTGTGAATTCTCTGGTGTCCAGCAAAACGGATCCACTGTCTGAAACCCTTGCCACAATGTTCACATTGATAAGGATTCTCTCTGGTGTGGATACTCTGGTGTCTATCAAAATTGCCCCGCTGATTGAAAGCCTTGCCGCAATGATTACATTTATAAGGTTTCTCTCCTGTGTGGCTTCTCTGATGTACAAGTAAACCAGAGCTGTTTCTGAAAGCCTTTCCACAGTGATTACATTTATAAGGTTTCTCTCCCGTGTGGATTCTCTGATGTTTAGCAAGGTTGTAGCTCTGTGCAAAAGCCTTTCCACACTGATAACATTTATAAGGTTTCTCTCCAGTGTGGATTCTCAGATGATTAGCAAGAGTAGAGTGCAAATTGAAAGCCTTTCCACACTGATAACATTCATAAGGTTTCTCTCCAGTGTGGCTTCTCTGATGTACAAGTAAACCAGAGCTATATCTGAAAGCCTTTCCACAGTGATTACATTCATAAGGTTTCTCTCCCGTGTGGACTCTCTGATGTTTAGCAAGGTTGTAGCTCTGTGCAAAAGCCTTGCCACACTGATAACATTTATAAGGTTTCTCTCCACTGTGGATTCTCAGATGATTAGCAAGAATGGAGTGCAAATTGAAAGCCTTTCCACACTGATAACATTCATATGGTTTCTCTCCAGTGTGGATTCTCTGATGTGCAAGTAAATTGTTGCAACTTCTGAAAGCCTTTCCACAGTGATTACATTCATAAGGTTTCTCTCCCGTGTGGATTCTCTGATGTTGAGCAAGGTTGGAGCTCTGTGTGAAAGCCTTTCCGCACTGATAACATTCATAAGGCTTCTCTCCCGTGTGGACTCTCTGATGTTGAGCAAGATAGCTTTTATAGCTGAAAACCTTTCCACACTGATTACATTTCCAAGATTTCTTATCATTGTAAATTTTCTCATGTATAGGGATGGATGACTGTGTACTAAAACCTTTCCCAAGTTCATGATGAGATTGCTCTCCAGTCTGAAGTTTTTGATCATAAATAAGGGATGCCTGTTGACTGAAATCTTTCCCCCAAAGATGACAATTATAAGGTTTCTCTGTGTGGATTCTGAAAAATACTGCGCAGGTTTGTCTACTAGTGTGGCCACATGAACCATCACTCATGAAACACTTGTGATTTTCTTTCACAGAAATGCTTCGTTTTGCTGAGCACTCTTTCATGTCAGATATAACCTCTCCTACAAAAAAAGAAGCAATAAAACATATAGAGAGCCACATAAACACAGATATTTAATTGTATCCCAATGACAGAAAGTATCTACATCCTGTTTCCCCAGACGAACAGAAAAGTCATCAAGTTTAATGAACAGAATCAATCATTCAAAAATACCAATGGCTCCCATCTGCTGGATGACTTGATTGAAAGAGAGCTTAATGCTCAATCACATTGGATCATCACAACACACCTATGAGACTGGCAGGCCATGAGCTCAGAATGGTTCAGTGACAGGACCAACATCCCTGAAGCTGAGACTAGAACACCAACCCTGTGACTGGGCATGCTCTGTCCATGGTACTAGATGATCTGTCTGCCTTGAACTTTCTTCTTTTTTTAGGAAAAAATTATTTTTATTCCACATTGATATGTTCCCTCCCTCTCTTTGAGTCTTCCTATTCCCTAAGACACAACAATGGTGAAAATAGGTCAATTAATAACCCTCCAACAGGGATTTAAGTTCAAGGGAAAAACAGATTCAATCAATGAATCAATGGGACAAACTTCACTGTTGCCTTATTTTAAGAAATTGTCACAGTCGCCACCAACCTTGAGCAGCCACCACCCTGAGCAGTCAGCAGCCATCAACACTGGGCCAGAGTCTCCACCAGTACCAAGAGTACAATTCACTGAAAGCTGAGATGATCAATGGCTTGTATAACAATTATTTATTTTTAAATAATAGTATGTAGATTTTTTTCTACCATAATAGCATTGCACATGTAATGGAGAGTGGTGCAGTGAAGAAGTAAATTTTATATCTATTAGGAGGTCAAAACATTCATGTGACCTATTTTATCACAATATTCATTGATTAACATGCCCTGGGGAACCAAACCCACAGTATCTCTGAAGTGTTCTTGCATTTTTGTCAATTTTAATTTGGTTTTGACTCTTTGCTCCCTAACTCTGCTCTCCTGTTAGCCTTACTCCTTCTATTCCCTTATTTGCAATGCACTAATGGTAATTCTTTTCCAAAACACTTGTCTTTTTTCTGGATCAGCTAAGAGTGAAGTTCCCAATGCATTGCTTCTTCTCAAACCACCTCCATGTCTGTAGACCATATTGGGAGCTCCTTCACAGCAGGGACTGGTTTATCCCTTCCTATGTACCCCGAAGGTGTAGCACAGCAACAAGACAAGAGGAGGTACTTAATCAAAGCTTGTTGACTGACCAACAGGGCCAGGGCTGACACCAGACCAAAGGCTGTACCTCAGTCCTGCTATTCTGGTGTCTTTCTAAGGTGACAAATGCAGGTTCTGGCCTCACCCTTCTTCTTTTTACACATTATCTTCTATATTGAGTCACCTTTATCTGGTCCTAATCCTCCTGTGACCTGACCAGAGCAATGGTGAACATCATAGAGACATCATTCTCGGCTCCTGAAGCATTTCATACTATGGGAGATCTGGCAGTTTCTCCTTCCCATTTGATCAAAATAAGAGTAGCTGTCACCTCAATGAATCAGGCCAATGACTCTCCAAGACGCCAAAGATTGATCCTTAGAGATGAGGGGACACAGAATTCAACCCAAAGAGGTATTTTTCTAATATCTTTCTTCCATTTCTTGGCTAGAGAACTAGAGATGCCCATTTATAACTTGTGTCACCAACTTCCTTCTTACGCATTTTCTGAAATTCACTGCAGTCTATCCCCCAGTTTCACTGATCAATGGAAACTCCTCTCTCCAAAATTACCCAGAAGCTCAAAGCTGCAAAATGCACAGGACATTTCTTCATGCTCATCCTCCTTGCCTTCTCTGCAGACTGTGACAGTCAACCACCCTTCTCTCTCTTTCTCTCTGGGGTCTAGACGTACTCCTTTTTCGGTTCTCCATATTACACTCCTTCTTTTCTCCCCAATCCCTCCTCTTCCCACTTTCCAAAGGCACTGCAAGGCATCCTCCCAATAATACAGACTCATAAGTGAAGTGTCACACACTTCTCAATCTCCAAACCCCCACATTCAATCTACTACAAAGGCCTGTCTTACCCCTTGGTAACATCTGTCCCACGCACCCCCTCCTCTCCCAACGCTCCTACTCTCCTGGTTCAGACCCCAATCACTTCATACCTGAGGTACTGCAAGAACCTACTGCTGGCTCAGCTGCCACAAGTCTCCCCTTACTCCAGTTACTCCTCCATCCACTTGTAAAACTTCATCTTCCTAAAGTTCTGTACTGGTCATATCACCATGAACCCAACAACCTCCTATGGCTTCCTAGCAAAAGGTCAAATATTAAATCCTCTCTGGTGCTATTAAAGCACCTTATCACCTACCCCTCTCCTTGTCCTCCAGGCTTCTTTCTCACAATTTTCCCACCAAATATGCTATAATCCAGTGGTATGGACCTCCCTCTCTGTCTGTGAAGAGGACACTCCACCTGCTGACTCCACAGGCTTCCCTCAGAATCACCATGACAAGAATATTTGCTCTGGCTCCCCTGAAGTCCCAGCTAGGGTCCACCTTCCAGAAGAAGAGCTTCTAGTCCTCCTAAGTTACAGGGCCTTCCCTCTCTCAATGAGCTCCAATTCCTCCTGTCTGACAGGTTTCTAAATTATTCCTGACAGCTTGTCTCTCCCCCCAGTCTGGGAGCTCCAGGAGAACAGGGGCAGTTCTTTGTGTCTCTTGATATCCCAGGTGGTCAACAGTGGGTCTGGCACAAAACAGGCACTTATGGGGTGGCTAGGTGGCGCAGTGAATAGAGCACCGGCCCTGGAGTCAGGAGTACCTGAGTTCAAATCCGGCCTCAGACACTTAACACAAAAAACTAGCCGTGTGACCTTGGGCAAGTCACTTAACCCCAACTGCCTTCCAAAAAGCAAAAAAAAAAAAAACCCCCAAAAAAAACCCTCCAAAAAAACCAGGCACTTAACAAAAGTTTACTGACTTGAAGAAAGTCTAAGAAAAAGCCCATATTGGAAAGCCTAATGCCTTTTTACACTTTTAGGACAGTTCCTACCCCTAAATACCCAACAATGACTATGTATAGGATCATAGATTTATCACAGGAAGAGAGCTTCAAGGCCATCGAATATAAATCATTCATTCTACAGATGGAAAAACTGAGGCTCAGTGGTTCAGTGACTTTCACGGGATCCCACTGCTTAAAAGGATCTGAAAAATTCCACATCAGACCTTTCTGCCACAAAATCTAGCACTAGCTTCACCTCCATACCTAGAAGACTCTTGTAATCCCAGCTCTCACACACCTGCTTTCCCCTCACTCACCTGGATGGTAGAGTCTCAGGCCATCTGGCTCCAGCAGCCATGGGGCTTCCCATTTCTCACAATAAGATATTAGATCCTCGGTGGGTACTGGCAGCCCTAGGCATTGGGGATGAGAATGAGGAAAGAGAAAACCTTGTCATTTAGTTCTCTTTAGGGTAAAACAGGGTACATGTATAGGTACTCCACTTTGAGTATCATTCCATCATGTTAACACAGACCTGGCTTATTCTGCCATTAATGCTTGTAAAGCAAGTAACTGATAGAAGAATGGGCAGAGATCAGGCTTGAGCACGGGAAAATCAGACCCTGATGAATCAACTTTGGGCCTATCCCGTACCCTGCTCCCCACTATCTAAAGCTTATAAAAACCTTGGGACTCTTCCTTCAGGGAATAATGCCATCTCCTGAAGGGAATTCACCTGCTGGGGACCTCAATGAACCTTAGTCAGTGCAAAGTTTGAATCAGGGCCAGTCTGTTATTCCTGTCAGTAACAGGGGCTGGCAAGGAAGGGGCAGAGGGTTTCCAGAAGTCCTGAAGCGAGGTTTCCATGGCATTTCTATTGGGAGCTTTGGGAAGAGACGGCCAGAAGATCATGGAGCCAATTTGGATTCAGAAAATTTGATCATGGAGCACCTTCATCCCTGGAAGAGAGACTCATCACGTAGTTTCCATTATCTAGGAATTAGAGGCACCTGGTAGTGTAGTGTAGAGAGCCCTGGGACTGGAGCTAGGAATGCCAGGATTTAAATACCCTCAGACAGTTACTAGCTGTGTACTCCTGGACAAGTCACTTAACCTGTTAGCTCCAGTTTTCTCAAAAGTAAAATGGGGATAATAATATCACCAAACCACATCATATTATAAAGGAAGCACTTAGCACAGCAGCTGGTGAACATAAGCTGAACAGAAATGCTGCTTCCCTTCCTTTCCCACTCTCTGGGCTAAAATTTGGGGTCACGTAAAGGAAGATGAAGGACAAGCATGCTCTACCAGACACATCTGGGAGCTGGGAGCTACAGACTGAGACTTCTGACAGAGAAGAATCTCCTAAATACTTGGCCCATCCCAAAGAGGAAGATGTGCAGGGAAAAGCTGCCTGAGCAGCTCTCAGAGGTCTGACAGAGAAGATTCATACCCAGTGACACCCTGGACTACATCATGTGGGATGACTTCCACACCTAAAATGCTCTGACACTGACCTGATCTGGGACCTTGAACTCCCTAGAACTGGCAAGAGACAGTTTGAGGGGCAACCAGGGAACCTCCAGGTTTTCTTCACACAATGTACTGAACTTTTATACTAAAACAAGGCAACAGGAGAACCCTGTCTCTGGGACACAGGAGACCAGCACTTTTCCATTCCTAGTCACTGCTAAATGCTCCAAAACCAGGATACTCAGGAATTGAATTATTCCCTTTGATAGCAGACTCAGAATGTCCAGGGGAAGTGTCCTTACCTAGGGAAAGCAGGTTCTGGGCATTCTCCAGTACGACCTCCTTGTGTAACTCCTTCTGAGGATGGTCCAAGAGGTTCCACTCCTCTGGGGAGAAGTCCACAGCCACATCCTGGAATTTTAGCCACTCCTAAACCATCAAAATTTGCAAGATTTAGAGCTGAGAGTCCAGAACTCATATAGTCTAACCCTTCATCAAATGAGAGGTGGAAACTGAAGCAGAGAAAGGGGATTTACCCAAAGGTCTTACCCTTTAGGAGTGTCAGGGTCAACATTTGAAACAGTCATTTTATAATGCTCTCCAACACTTCTTTGGTCATAAAGTCTTTCCTACTCCATAAATATGACAGGTAAACTATTCCTTGCTTCCCCAGATTATTTACAGTATCACCCTTTATACCTAGATCGTGCATCCATTTAGACTTGTCTTTGGTGTATGGCATTAGATGATGGTCTATGTCCAGTTTCTGCCATACTATATTCCAAATTTCCCAGCATTTCTTGTCAAATAGTGAATTCTTACCCCAGAAACTGGGGTCTTTGGGCTTATCAAATAGTATGTTACTATATTCGTTGACTACTGAGTCTTTTGTACCCAATCTATTCCATTGATCCACTACTTTATTCTTTAGCCAGTACCAAGCAGTGTCGAGGACCGCTGCTTTATAATAGAGATTAAAATCTGGTATGGCAAGCCCAACTTCCCTAACATTACTTTTCATTAATTGTCTTGATATTCCGGACTTCTTGTAATTTCAAAAGAATTCTGTCACTATTTTTTCTAGTTCTATAAAGTAATTTTTTTGGTAGATTGATTGGTACAGCATTAAATATGTAATTTAGGTAAAATTGTCATTTTTAGTATATTAGCTCTACCTGGCCATGAGCAATGGATGTTTTTTCCAATTAGTAAGATCTGATTTTATTTGTGTGAAGTGTAGTTGTGTTCATAAAGGTACTGGGTTTGTTTTGGCAGGTAGATTCCCAAGTATTTTATAATGTCTACACAGTAATTTTAAATAGGGTTTCTTTTACTATCTCTTGCTATTGGACTTCATTGGAAATATATAAGAATGCTGAGGATTTATGTGGGTTTATTTTATATCCTGAAACTTTTCTAAATTTATTTATTGTCTTAAGAATGTTTTTACTTGATTCTCTAGGATTCTCCAAGTATATCACCATGTTATCTGCCAAGAGTGATAGTTTACTGTCTTCTTGACCAAATTTGATTCCTTTGATTGCTTTTTCTTCTCTAATTGCTACTGCTAACATTTCTATTACCACACTGAATAAGGAGGGTGATAGTGGAGATCTTTATTTCACCCCTGATCTTACTGGAAATGCTTCTAGTTTATCGCCATTGCATACAATACTTGCTGATGGCTTTAAATAGATGCTACCTATTATTCTAAGGAAAACTCCATTTATTCCTATACTATTTAGTGTTTATAATAAGAACGGATGTTGTATTTTCTCAAAGGCTTTTTCTGCATCTATTGAAATAATCATATGGTTTCTGCTAGTTTTATTGTTGATATGATCGATGATACTGATGGTTTTCCTAATATTGAACCATCCTTGCATTCCTGGAATAAATCCAACCTGGTCAAAATGTATTATTCTTGTTATAAGTACCTGTAGTCTTTTTTTGTTAATATTTTATTTAAGATTTTTGCATCTATATTCATGAGGGAGTCGTATCCCAAAGAGATTACAGAAGTGGGAAAAGGAGCCATATGCACAAAAATATTTATTGAAGCTCTCTTGTGGTGGCAAAAAACTGGAAACTTAGGGGATGCCCATCAATTGGGGAATGGCTGAACAAGTTATGGTATATGAATGTAATGGAATATATTTTGCTATAAGAAATGGGAAGCAGATGGACTTCATAATTACCTGGAGAGGCATATACGAATTGATGCTAAGTAAGAAGAGCAGAACCAGGAAAAATTTGTACACAGTCACAGATACATCATATGTGTAACAACCAACCTTGATAAACTGGACTCTTCTCAGCAACACACAGTTAAAAGACAGCTCTAAAAGTATCAGAATGGAAGGCGATACCTACACTCAGAGAAAAATCTAGAAAGACCAGGCTTAAAATGGAGACTAAAGCAACACATGCTATTGTTCTTTTCCATGTTTGGTTTTCTTTCTCTTCTCTCCTTTTTTCCCCCCATTATTTGCTCCATTGGTTACGCTTCTGTACAACCAGACTATTGTACAACATGAAAGTGTTCGCAGATCCCATACATGATTGTACACCACCATGGGTGGGGGTGGGGGTGGGGTGGGGGGTAGGGGGATGGGGGGGAGGAGAGGGGAAAATCTGAAACTCAACTGATTTTGTAACTGAATCTTGTAAACTAAAAGTAAATAAACAAGTCAATAAACATAAAATGTCTTTTTATGAAAACAGAAAAACTGTATGTTTTATTTGTGAGTTCACAGGATCTGTGGGAGAGACACAAGATGATGGGCAATTTCTGCCTTCTCAGAAATAACAGAAGTGATATATTAAAAAGCCAATAGTATATGGAATTTGTGAGAAGCTGGCAAGTACAGTGTATTGTAAGGAAAGAAGGGGAGGATTTACATGTGATTACAGAAAAGTGAGGAAAGAAAAAGTAATCCTCTTCTTTTCTGAGAGGGGTAAATAAATTCTTATCTAAATTAATCACAGACATAATTCCAAAGAGATATTAATGACAATCTGGACTGAACTGGGTGCCATGAGCCTTTCCAGCCTAGTGAAGCTGAGTTATCACTTGTTATGTTGAGGACTTGAGGCTCCTTTGGCTTCGATGTCTTATGACCAAAGTATCTTGCACGTGTTCTTTATGATTGCTTTTGTTTCACAATAGCATATATTCCTTAGGTATGATATTTAGTTACAGAGAAACAGGAATAGCTCTCATGGGGAAAGGAGGGTTCCTTAATCCGTTTTGAAAAATCAGAGAAAGAAAAGATATTCTGATGTTTGGGAACAATTCTCCATCATACATATAATATTATCTTTCCACTTACCATTGTGATTTTTTTTTTTGCTCTTTGGTGGGGTAAAGGCAGGGCAATTGGGGTTAAG
>JAQQSW010022004.1:0-10547 GCA_028646575.1 Pseudocheirus occidentalis
AAAGGCGAAATTCTGAGGTGGGAGAGGACTAGAATGAGAGGAGATGGGGAGAGACAAAATGGGGTTAATTATCCCATATAGAAGAGGCAAGGGATAACTGTTAGAACTTTACTCTCATTTACTCTTGTTGAATCTGGCTTAGGGAAAGAATGACATAAACTCTAAACTAGGTATCATGCCACACAGGAGGGTAGGGGGCATGGGGATGAGAGGCAGGATGATGGAGGGGAGGGCAGGGTTTGGGGTAGGGTTGCTGGAAGCACACACTTCAGTAAAGGGACAGGGACATGGTAGAGAACAGAACAAGGGGAGGTGGGATAGAAAGTAGGGACATATGATCAGACTGTCACAATATGTCCACTGTGAAGATGTCCTGTGTCATTACACATGCACAGCTTGTATTGAATTGTCCTTTCAGTGGGGGTGAGTGACAAGGGAGGAACCAAAAGAATCTAGAATTTAAAGCTCTGCAATACATGCAGCTAGGAATTAAGATACACAGGGGCTGGGGTAGGGAGACCCTCCCTGCCCTACCAGAAAGTTAGAGAGCAGATCAGGGGAGGAGCAATAAGTGAGACTGCTGTTTTGTGGTTGGGGTAGGGGAAAGATGGGGAGAAAAATTGGAACTCAAAAATCTCATGGAAATGAATGATGTAAACAAGAAAACAAATAAAAAATTTATATTAATTTTAAAAAATTAAAATTAAAAAAGATGTCTGCAGGATATCCAGTTTAAGATATCTAATAAGTAGTTGGATATGTGAGACTGGAGTCATCAGAGAAGTAAGGGTTGGAGATGTAGATTTAAGAATCATCACCATAGAGATGATAATTTAATTCCTGGAATTAATGAAGATCACCAAGTGAAACAATATAGAGGTAGAAGAGAAGAGAGCCCAGGACAGAGTCCTGTGGGACACCCCTGATTATCAAGAGTGACTTAGATGAAGATCCAGCAAAGGAAACAAAAACAACCTGTCAGATAAGTAGAAGGAGAATGAAGAGAGAGTAAAGTCATGAAAATCTAGAGGAGACAGTATTGAGGACACAATTATCAACAGAATCAAAATCTGCAGAAATGCCAAGAATGGTAGGAATTTTTTAAAAATATATCAGACATGGTAATTAAGAGACCACTGGTAACCGAAGAGAGCAATTTCAGTTTAATGATAAGATTTTTAAAAGCCCAGTTGTAAAGAGCTGAGAGTAAGATAGAAAAAGGGGGAATTTGTCATAGATGGCCTTTTAAAAGTGGTACAATCTAATTTAGGCATAACTGGAATGTAGCTGATAGAACTGATAGACTAAAAGTTCTTTAAGGAGAAGGTCTGTATCTTGATCTTCCATGAAATCTAAAAAGAGTGAGAGAAAAAAGCTATAAAAGGAGAATACGGGAAAGTGGTTCATCCAACAATCTGGAGGTCTTCCTCACTTTCTCCCGAAATCACAAGGATACCATCGTAGCATTCAAGCTGTCTACCTGTTATCCTTGCACTCTGATATCATAGTCCATCTTCTCTTATTGCCTATATCCTTAATGACATTTGATTTGTACTAATTAGTTATGTATTACCACTTGATTATACCCATTCTATCCATACTACCCATACTATCCATATGTACTTTCTTTGTATTCTTTTGTATCTCCCACAGTGACTCATAGAGCAGGTGCTTAATAAATGTTTTTGGAGTTGACTTGACTTATTTTTCTAGCAAATCTCCCCATTTCCTCAAAGTAATTTCCTACATAGTTATTTCCAACCCTCTAATCATCTTCCATAAGGTATCTTGCATCTGACTCTCTCTATCTTCACTCACACAGCTACCATCCCTGTTCTGAACCTCATCGGCTCTTGCTTGGGCTATTGCAATAACCCCTAATTAATGCTCCTGTAACCAGTCTTACTCTCTCCAATCCAACCCCCTCTCAGTTACAAAATTAATATTCCTAAAATAGAGATGGAGCCATGTCATTCGTTCTCTTCAAGATTTTCCAGTGTCACCCTCTTGCTTCTAGAATAAAATATGAACTCTGGCTTTTAATCTGGTTCCAGTCTAACTTTTCAGGCTTATTATACAATGTCTCTCACCCTTTAAGTACTCTCCATTTCAGTGAGTGACATTGTTCCCCACAGATAACATCTTGTCTCTAATCTTGATGGCATTTCCTAGAAATTCTGTGCCTAGAATGCATTCCTTCTTTACTTCTGGCTCCACTCAAGTGCCAAATCCTCTAGGGCAGTGTTTCTTAACCTTCCTAATGCTGCAACCCTTTAATACAGTTCCTCGTGTTGTGGTGACCCCCAAGCATAAAATTATTTTTGTTGCTACTTCATAACTGTAATTTTGCTACTGTTATGAAATGTAATGTAAATATCTGATATGCAGGATGTATTTTCATTGTTACAAATTGAACATAACCCGCAGGTTAAGAACCACTGGTCTAGGGGAAGAAGGAAAGGCCAAAGTCAGACCTTTAGAGAACGTTTATGGTTAGCAGGTGTGGCCTGGATGAGAATCCAGTAAATTAGACTGAGGGGTACCACCAGGTGTCACAGTGGATAGAGCACTGCCCCCAGAGTCAGCAGGACCTAAGTTCAAATCTGGCCTCAGACAGTAACTAGCTGTGTGACCCTGGGCAAGTCATTTAACCATAACTGCCTCCCAAAAATAAATAAATGAGAATCAGTGGTTCTCAACCTTCCTAATGCCACGACCCTTTAATACAGTTCCTCATGCTGTGGTGACCCCCAACCATAAAATTATTTTCATTGCTACTTCAAAACTGTAATTTTGGTACTGTTATGAATTGTAATGTAAATATCTGATATTCAGGATGTATTTTCATTGTTACAAATTGAACATAATCCACAGTTTGCAAACCACTGCTCTAGGGAGTCTTTTCTGATCCTTTTTAGAAGACATACCTCATATATATAAATATTTACTTTTCTCTCTAAAAGTCTCTTCTAATGAGCCATAAGATCCTTGAAGGCAAAGACTGTGGGTGTGTTGGTCTTTATATCTCCAGCTCCTTACACTGCATTTGACATATAATTAGCACCTAATAAATGTTTTTAAAATATTGAATGTATGAATCCTGATCACCTATCTCTGAAAACTCTCTGAAGTGTCTTTGTCCTTAGCTATGATGCCAAGAATTTCACAAAATATAATTGACACAGTCTGAACACTTTGAGACTAACACTTCTCTTATCTACTGTGTAAGATTACATTCCATCTTTGAGTTGGTAAATTACACTGAGATTGCAATCCATGTCAACTCTTGGGCCCCCTAGCCATAAACCCTTTTTTAATCACCATTTTCTCATAGCTGGACAGTTAAAGTCTTATGTTTAAGTCTAATACTATGAATAATTAAACATATAAAATGCCCCCTAATAGATTCAACTTACTGTTCATCCTATTGATATCTTTGGAGTTCCCAGTTCTCATCCATGGCATTATATAGTCTTCTACATCTCATGACATATAGATTTGATAAGCATGTTTCCTATGCTTTCACCATGTCATTGATAAGAATATTGAATATAACAAAACTACAAATGGTCTTCTACTATTCCCCTAGAAACAGAAAAGTTGAGATGGATGTAATAATTACTACCTTTAGGTTCAGTTTTAAATTCACCCAATTAAATTATCATCAATCACGTATCTTTTCCATGAGGATGTTAGGAAAGTTTGTCTAATATCTTGCTGAAGTACAGGTATCCTATTCTATAGGGCTCCCCTAAATGACCAGACTAACAATTCTCCTCAATAAAAGAAATTAGTCTTGCTTGACTTATCCTTGATGGACCTATGCTAGCTCTTAGCGATCACTGCTTCCCTTTCCAAGTGCTCAAACACTATTTCTTTAACAGACTATTTCTCTACTCAAAATTAAAGTCAAGATCACTGGTCTACAATATTAAAAAAACACTTTTTTCCATTTTGAAAAGCAGGATATTTACATATGTCAAATCTGTTGCATTTTCAAGGTTTCTCAAAAGTCATTGACAGTTTGCCAATAACATCCATGGATTTCTTTCAATATTTTTGTACTTATTTCTTCAGAGACTGTTGAGTTTAATATAAAAACAACTAGATACTCTCCTATACATCTTCACTTGTCTTGGATTAAAATGTTTGTTAATCCTTTCTGTCCTTTGTTTTTTTCAATCTAAAGATTATTCTTCTTGATGAAGAAAACAAAAAAACATAAGGGAAATAGAATGATTCTCCATTATCATTATCTGTTATTATCCCATACCACTTAAACAGCAGGCATAACCCTCATTTTATCTTCCTGTTATCCCCCAAAACTTTAAAAAATATTTCTCTGTAATCCTTACCATAATTGCTAGCTTTAAAACCTTAACACGTCTGGATTTTAGTATTGTTCTCGTTATTCTTAGAGGCTCCTGCCAATCTTTTGTATTACTTCTTAATTATCTGACCTTGATTCTCCAAAAGTGTTTCTTAAAAACCTAAATAATTCCATTTTTTGCTGAATATCTACTCTGGTCATTGAAAACTCATTTATTTTTCATTCCTATTATGTGTATGATAAAAATTCCCTTTTATCCTCCCCATTCCTTCTTGATATGACTTCCCTGTATTATTTTTTAACAATATTTACTAAATATCTTCTCTGCGCAAGGTACTATGCTAGATATCCAATGATAATCTCTCTCTCACCCTCCTTTCTCTTTCTTTCTAAATAGCTAAAGGAGAAAGAGATAAATAAATAAGTACAAAGGGCAGATTAATGTAAAAATTGAGGAGGAACAAAATCACTTTTTCCCAAGGAAATCAGGGAGCATTTGATAGAGAAAGTGGTGTCTGAGTTAAACCCTGAAAAAAATGGGGAGCCTTCAATAGTTAGAGATATTTGAAGTACAGGTTAAGAGTCAACTCTAGGCATGGTACAATGTGACTAAAGACATGTGAACATGAGAGGTTAGAAAAAGAATAGAAGATGAACAAAAGTCTAGTTTAATTGGAATATAGATCACACAAATAGAAGTAGTATGAGATAAGGCTGGAGAGCAATGCTGTAAACAGGTGGAAGAAGGCCTCAGATGCCAGGATAAGAAGTTTGTGTTTTATTTGATAGGAAAGAGATAACCACTAAGGATTTTAAGTAAATGAATGAGACGATCAAAGAGGTACTTTAGGAATATTACTAAGGCAATAATATGAGGGTGAAATGAAGAGGGGATAAACAACATGCAATAACTGAAGACAATATTCTAGATAAGATAATGGGTCTGAACAAGATGAGCCATTGTACAATGAAGCTAGGTCACAGAATCCTACCTATACTTTCTCTGAACTCTCTGAAATTTTCTGAAATCTGTTACACTCTAAATTATGCCAGAATTTGTCTTCATTACTGTAAAGGCAAGCATGAGCAGCTTTCCAGAGGGCTGCTGCTATGAACAGTTTTAAGGTTCTGATTACATAGTATAGTGAACTCTCTATTTATTCAGTAGTAAATTAAAGCAAAACATTCACTAAAACCAAATTACAGCATTCACAATGTTATTACATAAGAAGTTATCACTGAAGTGGCCACATAGTTTTCACCAAAGTGGCCACATAATTTTAAACAAAAGATATCATTCAATAAGTCTTTAACTCAATTGTCCTTAAGGAGCAAAACTCCTTAAGGGACACAAAGTACAGAGGTCAAAGTTCTCCACCCCTAGGTCACAGTAAATCATGATCTGCTCAGTCAGCATTAAGTACCCAAGAAGAGGTCTTTTCATCTTGACTTGAGGCTGACTCTCAGATTCCATGGTTCCTCTTCCATGGTCCCAGCTCCTTCCTGAATCTACCCAACTGTCATCTGGATTCAAAGGTAGGCAGTTCTCAGTTCCTCATCCAGTTCCTTGTCCAGTTCCATATTGAAGTTCACAGTGTCCAGTACACCTCAAGTCCTTCTCAGTTTCTGTTTCTGGGAAAACAAAGCTTAACAGAGTCAGAACAACATCCTTATACATCACCAGCACCACCATCAATTCACTATCTGCCTGTGAAATCAACATAGACACACAAACAAAGTCTGAGAACTCAACACAAATTGTCAGTATAGTCCCAGGACCTCTGAAACCCTCCTCTGAGACTTCTGTAAGCAGACAACAAGAAAATTCTCTTTCAGGTCTTCCAGTAAGGTCCAAAGGCTTCTGCAGAAAGTATGACAAACAAATAACAACACAGATGGAACAGACAGAATGCTGGAATATCACAAGTTTTCTCCTTCTCAACTCTGCCACCACAAGTGTTCTCTTCTCAGTTCTGCTCTCTCCCAGCTTGGGCTTCTTCTTAGATATAGTCATTAGCTCCTCCCTGTTCTGCCCCTTCTTGTTGCATTAGCAACAGGGGTTCATAAATTCTAAGGTTCACAAGTTGTGGAGTTCACAAGTTTTGTTTCTTAAAAAGGACTTGATATAATCATGGGCAAGGCTCAAAAGAAACTTGAACTGGAACGAGGTGCTAAATAATTAAATAGCTGAAAGAAGGCACTAAGTACTTCTTTGCTTGCCATTACAATTATCTATCAGGAACACCAAGATAGTATGGTTATTGCCTTTCAAGGTTCCTTTCATTTCTATTTTTGTTTAGTGTAGTCACAATAGGTGCTAAATAAATGTTTATTGATTTGATTTTCATTTCAGCCACCTATTCTTCCCTTTTAAGTCAAATACAGTTCAAAATAAAAGTTTCTCTTCTGGTTTCTTCAACTTTGTGAAAGATTAAATTATAAGCAGGGCAACTCAATGATATCTTAGCTGCCCCCTCTTTTATCAGAGATAAACCTTAGATAAACGTCTAGCTAGTTGATCTGTTCCATCACCTCTAGACTGGCCTTCCATATGAATTTTTTTATTTGCTTCAAGAACTCACCATCTATTTCCCCCTTCTGCCTGTTTAGCTTATAATTTAAACACACACACACACACACACACACACACACACGTCCAAAAGGGCTTTGAAATCCAAGACTCTGGGGGGAAGAAAGAATTAATAAAGAAGGTTGAATCCATATTAAATGTAAAGAGGTCATCATAGGCAGTTTTGCAAACCAGTCTCCTGCTGCTTCTGTGTGTAGAAGCAATCCAGACAGTCTAGTCTGCTGTCCATGGTCCTAAGAGAATCCTCAGAATCAGGGTTGAAACATAATGAAGCATTTTTTGGATTGATAAGGGTGGGAATCCAGAGATCTAATGCATTCCTGGAAGGCAAGGGATGATTTAAGGGAAGAGAATATATTGAAATGGATATTTTGTTTGGGTTCTAAGAGATTACATTCTCTCCTTCCATTGAATGCTTACCAATATTGGGAGCTTATAGAATGCTTTGTAATATTAATTAATTTGTTATTTAGTCATTTCAGTTGTGTCTGACTCTTTGTGAAGACATTTGAGATTGTCTTGGCAAAGATACTAGAGTGGTTTACCATTTCCTTCTCCAGTTCATTTTATAGATAAGAAACTAAGGCAGACTTGCTCAGGGTCACATAGCTATTAAGTGTCAAATTTTGAACTAGACAAGATAAAATCTTCCTGACTCTGGGTTTAGCACTTCACTCTGCCACCCAGCTGCCCCTAAGTTTAATTGATAGCAATAATTTGTTTTAATAATGTCTTTCAAAGAATTTTAAGGTTTACAAAGTGCTTTTTCACAACAATCGTGAGATAGTTATTTCAAGTATTATCATTCCTGTCTTGCATATAACTTCAGTTTAATTTTCCAAGTTTATATATACCATCTCTCTAGGAAACTGTAAGATTCTTGAAGTCAGGAGGTAAATCTCATACTTCTTTGGATCCCTCCACAGTACCTAATACTTTGCATATCATAGGTACTCCATATATCATTTAACCTCTTAGTAACAGTCTATTTTGAGACTGGATCTCTATCTCACCCAGACTGGAAGTTCAGGGGCTACTTATTCTTCAGTGGGCCTATTCCCACTGCTGATCAGCACAGAAGTTTTGACCTGCTCCATATATGACCAGGACTATTTCTCTCCTTTTTAGACAACCTGATGGTCCCCCACTTCTAGAAGTTCGTTATGTTAATGTTGAACTGTACACCTCTTTGACCTTGACCTTAATGCAGTTCTAAACTCCTGACCTTAAGGGATCTACCAGCCTCAGACTTCCTCATAGCAGGGATTATAAAAGTTCACCACCATTGCCAGCTATACCAGTATGCCAGATGGTATCCATTTAGTAACAAATGTTCAGTTTAAATTTCAGCAAAGAATAATGTGTTAAGGAAGAGAAATTTACTTTTTTAGGGAAAGTCTCAGGTATAAATTAAGTTGTTTGTTGTGGTGGGATTTTTTTAACAGTTATAGGAATCCATTGATGGTTTGCTAAAGGAGCCATTATATCCAAATGTCAGTTGGCACAAAACCCAAATAAGAAAGTCCAAAAAGCTAAAGGAAGAGAATCTTTTTCTGTCTTCTTTCCAAAAAGATAATCTGGAAAGAATATTTTCCTAATGGGAAAAATTTGCAGTTTCATGCTGCTAACCAAGAGATAGTCTATGTGACTAACAGCTCAATTCTGATATCTGCTGTAGGGTGGGAGGGAAAAGGAAAGACAAAGATTATGAGGATCAGGGACAGGGAAGAAGAAAAAGACAACCAAAGCTTTTCCTCTGAATCATCAGAATAGTCAGAAAATGATTCATTTACTATGGGGATTCGAAAATTGAAAAAATCTACCTGAAAGGGCTATATATCATCTTTTGTGTAGCTGTGGGGACACAGCTCTGCCACTGAAGGATAAGGGGCCCACCTGAACACAGCCAAGATAATCCTGCTCTTTTCCTCTTCTGCTATAGCTACAGGCAGCCCAAAAGTGAGAAAGAAATTAGTTTTCTTATAAGTTTTTTTGCACCACCTGGTATTTTACTATTCAGAGTTTAACTTCCTGGTCTCTGGTTTTGGCAAAGTTTTGGATATATGGATTTTGAGGTGCCAATGAGGTCCAGAAAACAGTTGAAATATGGTACTAAAATGCAATAAAATTAACCACACAATGGATTAATCTGAAGATTCACCCACTACTAAAAAAGTCACTAAATCATACATCCCAAATGACAGTCCTGTCAGTATAATCTCTATTCAAAGAAATCAAAGATAGGAAAAGGTCTATAGCTCCATATACATAGAAATACTTATAGATAAATGTTTTGTGATAGTGAAAAATTGGGAACATACTGGCTATCCATCAAAACTGTAGGATGTTAATGGAATGGAATATTATTGACCCATAAGAAATGATGGGTATGAAAAATTAAGGGAACTTTGGGAAAGATTTGTATTGGCTAATGCAGAACTATGGGAATAATTTACACTATGGCTTTAATAATATAAAAGAAAGCAGCATCCAAAGACATTAGAATTCAGAACAAGTCAGTGACTAATTATTACTTCAAAGAACTGAAAGGTAGTTTAAGTGTGATATGTCAGAGACAACCAGATAGTTTGGTTTGTGTAGCATCAAGCACCCTAGCATACCCAGGATGGCCTGCTAGCATAGGTTCACACCCTAGCATTCCCATGATGACCTGCTAGCACAGGTTCTTTGATGTGCTTTTCTAAAAGGAAAGCAACTTTTAAGGAATTAATAATCTACTTTAATTACACTCACTAGTTCAGGAGAAAAGTCAGCACCCTGAATGTCAGAGAAATACAAGCAGAGAAATTAACACAAAGACCAACAGACAGGACTCCAGCTGTCTGAGTAAAGAAATATTGATATACACTTTATATACATCACTGGATCAAGGAAGCACAGACAACATCTGAGTAGTCAGGGGGCTACTGACTACACACACACTTCTCAGAGACAGAAGGCATCACAACCCTTGTGACTCAGTGCCTAATGAACTTAGTACCAAAATGTATGGAAGCCCTTTCTATAAGCAAGTCTCCCCAAATCAAGTTCCTTCGTAAACAAGTGTAAAGCCAAGCACCAGTAGATTCCCAAAAGAATGCTACTGTGAACAGCTTTTAAGATTTGTATTACACAGTAATAGTGAACATTCTGTTTATTCCATTACATATCAAGGTTCAGTACAATATTCACAATATAATATTCTCAATATTACATCTTATCATGGAAAGTCACAATATGGTGTTCCTAACAGCTTAACATTAGAATGGCCACACAGTTTTCACTATAGTGGCCACAATATTTAGAACAAGGAACAAAAGAAGAATCACCTGGTTTCCCTAAGGGGAAACCCTTTTCACTTAATCATTCAATCAATCAATTCACAATATGTCAATCTTCCACTCAGGGGGCAACCATTAATTTACTCAATTGCTAATCATTTCAGAATACAATAATGAAACTTCCACTCATGGGACAACCATTAAATTAATCAGTCACTCATCTAGCAGTCAGTCACTAAGCTAGATTCCCAGTTACTAAATATCATTAGTCACTAATATAGTCATTAGAAAACCACACAAATTCTCCACCCCTTGGTTTCCAGCAAACCTCAGTTTCATCCCAGGG
>JAQQSW010022005.1:0-10547 GCA_028646575.1 Pseudocheirus occidentalis
TTTGTGTAGATCTGCAGAGAGGGCCCAGGACCACTTTAACTTTCAGCCTCAGTCCCGTTGACAGCAGATGGTCAAAAATTCTTAGGATCTTCTATCATCTAATATTGGTGGGAGGAGTAAGCCTAGGTGTTTAAATCTCAATGGCCCCAAGTATTTTGGTGACAGTAGGATGACTGTCTTCTGAAAGAAATTGGAGCTATTTAGCCTGGAAAAGGAAGATTTGGGGATACAAGTGTTAAATGCTTATTGAGTCATTGTTGATTGAAATGGATCACTGACAAGTCTTCCTGAAGAATCAAGTAGGTAATTTTTTATTCATTAAATATATGGAAAATTAAAAAAATCAATCAGTGTAGTAATCTTGAATTTAAAAACCGAGAGATAAATGTACATTCTTTTATTCTTTAAAAAGTTTACAGAAGGTTTTGTATCAGTAACTCACTTGTACAAAATGTCAACAGAAAGAGGTGATGATATTCTCCTCCATGAAAACAGAAGCCTTAGTACATGGTATCTAAGGGGACTTAGTCTGGAAGAAATCGCTGTTGATTGTTGGCTAGGGTACTTAGGTTTATCTTACCTCAGTCACTGTCTAACTGAAGAGGAGGTGATTAACCTCTCTTCGCTTTAGTTTCTTCTATATAAAGGAAGAGTAATAGTAATAGCATGTGTTGAGTGCTTTGAGGTTCACAAAGTGCTTTATTAATATTATTTTATTTGTCCCTCACAAAAACCCTGGGAGGTAGGTGCAATTATTATCCCCATTCTACAGATGAGGAAACCGAGACAGAGACTGAATACCGGCCCAAGTTCACATACCTACTAAGTGATTGAGGCTGGGTTTGAACTGACTCCAGGTCAAATGTTCTACTCTTCTATCCACTCCAATACCTATTAGCCTAACAGAGCAAGTCTTCCCCATGCCTTAGGTCTATAGTAAGGAAAAAGAGATGTTCTATCATTTACGAGAAAGGAATTGTTCAGCAAACTCTGCTAGTTGACAAGACCAATGCACAAACAATGTAAAGTGGTAGCCAGTTCTAGTACCTATCACAATGCCTTGTAGATTGGAGGCATGTAATAGATCATTTTTGCATTCAACTGGTTAAACTTTGGGCTGTTCTTCATGACTGCAGCAATATATGGATCCCAGAGACAGAGGTCAAATAATGAGAGAGGTGGTTTATAAGAAAAACAACAGCCTCAAAGATGGAAGAGAACCCGGAGGCGATCTATTCTAACCCATATCTAAACGGGCATCCCCTTTTTAACTCTTGAGGTAACCCATTGAAATTTTGGACATCACTAATCATTAGGACACTTTAAACAATTCAAGCTGGCTAGCTTGTTTGGTGAATTGGAATAGTGAATTCACATGCCTTCATTTACTTTTTTCTCTGCTTACACGCAAAATGGCCTCCTTTCACTGTCTAACATCTGTTGATAGACCTTTTATTAAGAACTTACTGTGGTCCAGATACTAATCCCTGAAGGCCAATAATATGTCAATATAATATAATAATAATAAATATAAATTAATAATGTTTAAAATAACATAAACATAATAATATAATGTAAGCCAATAAGACAGTCCTCTTCCTGCTGGGGATATGCAAACCAGCAGGAGAGTCAATTGTTACATTTTTCAGTGTGAGCATTTATTTAACCTTCAGAAATAGTGAATGCTACAAGTCAGGGCTTGATTTATTGTTCTATTGATTGTCTAAAATTTAGGAAGTGCTAATGAAGTAAAGTATGTGTGTGTATTTTCCCCCAGAGAGTCTGAATGTTAAACATTTACCAGCATACCCCCTTTTTTGCTCTATAAACATTACTCGAGCTTAGCAAGAATGCGGTAAAAGGCTTAGGAAAGGCAGTTGTCACTAGACTGGAGGTCTGGTGATTTAATAGTAATAACGATGATGATGATGACGATGATGATAGGCATTTATATAGTGCCTTAAAATTTACAAATTGCTTTATTCTATTATCTATCTCACCCCCAGTCCCTACCCTCAAGAAGCTTACATTCTAATGGAGTGCCTGGATAGGGGCAAGGTGGCTGATGAGGTGACAAAGAAGTCTAGAAAGTGTGTTGAGCAAGGGAGTTACCAGTCTGGACACTGGGGCCTTTGGGTGGAGTTTTCTCTGGGGTAGGAAGGGTAATGGTAAGAAAACAGAGGCAAAGTCTGGAGATAATAGGAATTTTGTCAGATAAGCAAAATTTTCTTTAAAAAACCTTTTTATGGATACTTTTGTTTTAATACAACAGATACTACCCAACGAGTGCTCAAACTTCCCACAAACAGTTAAGTAAAATCACATTACAGAATAATTTGAATTGATAGTACTCTATTTTCCATTTTGTAGTTTACTAGTTGTTAACAAATAGGAGCAGTGCATATTTGAATGATTAATAATTTGGGCCCTACATCGTCTATTATCTTGACCTGAGTTTTGTCGTCTTTCAGGTTTTAATTTCTTTACACCGTTATAGTCATTGTGGAGCTTGGTCTTTTTACTATATTTACCCTACAGCTTTTCATACATTTTCATATTTCCCTGAAATCCTCATATCTGGCATTCTCATTATTCCATTACATTCATATGTCACAATTTGTTCATCCATTTCCCAAGCATTGAAAACATATTTTGTTTCCAGCTTTTTGTTATTAAAATAATGCCGTTATGAATAGTTTTGTGCATATGGGTCTTTTCTTACTGTAATTAACTTCCTCAAAGCATAAAACCCAGTAGTGGGATTGTTGGGTCACAGGATATGTACAACTTAGTAAATTTTCTTGCATAATTTCAAATTGCTTGCCAGAATCGTTAGGACCAATTCGATGCTCTGCTAACTGAGGATTAGTGTACCATTTTCCTACAGTTCCACCACTGAATTTTTTCCATCTTTGGCAATTTGATACTTTGATGGGTATGACGTGATGCTTCAGTTCCTTTGATTTTCATTTCTCTCATTACTTAAACAAATTTTTAAAATAATTGTTGATGGTTGCGTTTTCCTTTGAAAAAACATTTGATCATGTCCTTTGAAAAGGTTTCTTAAAGACAGACTTAAGCTTACAGCAATTTAGTTTTATCATAAATATTTAAGGTAATGATTCCTCCCTCTCCTTTCTTTCAATTTTAGCTACATTGATTTAGTTTGTCCAGGAGCCTTGTGATATCTATGCCTTCTGGAATATATGCCTATGTAATATCTCATTGCATTTTCACACAATTGTCAAAAAACCAAGCTATAACCTTTTGTTCTCTACTTTATGTCATGATTTTTATAAAATACACTTTTCTTGATTGACAAACACATTTCTCATAAGGGATGGATGCATATATGTGGGGTGGTGGTAGTAAGATGTTAACTTGGCTGCCATTGGTCAAGAAGTTGAAGAAAGTCTTAGGAAAATGAGTACAATTCACTTCCTTTTTCTCCTCTTCCCTCCTTTCAGTTAGATTACTGAAAACATTAGAGCATGGCCATGGAAAAAATAAAACCCATAGTAGAGAAAGCTGTGATTTTATGAGGTAGCAGATGGGAAGTGAAGAATGAGGTGAACAGTACTACAGAGAAATGCAGTGGGTGGAGAAGGACCAGCTGTGTGGCAGTGGGAGAAGGTCTCCAGATTGTGTAGATAGACAAAAGGAGAGACCATCTATAATACAGTTAATCTACATGTAATTCAGTATTACTCTTATAAATTCATTTTTAAATAAAAAGAGCCTGAGATGTTTAAATACTTGAATTTAGTGGGAAAGAGAGTTCTTATAGTTAGTTTTTCAAAGCATGAAACTACACAATTCCCATCAGTAGTATAGAATTTCACATTTATTTTATGAGAAATATAGGATTTCTTGGTTGGACAGCATAGGATTATGCTTATTAATATTTTTTGGAGTCAGTTTCTGCCTCCATCTCTGTATGGGAACAATAGGGCCTTAATAACTCTGAGAATAATATTATCTCAGAGTTGGAAGGGGCTCCCAAACTCATCTTGGCCAATGCATCCTGAGTTAGGGATTTCATCGAAAATATTGTTCACAAAGGGTCATCCATCTTCTGCTTGAAGACCTCTGTTGATGAGAAACTCATCCTGTCCCAAGGAGGACATTCCACTTTTGGATAACTAATTGTCAGAAAGTTTTCTTGAAATCTTCCTTTCTGCATATTCCAACAGTTTCTCCTGGTTGTGCCTTCTGGGTCCAATCAAAACAAATTTAATTTCTCTTTCTCGTGGGAGTCTTTTCAATACTTGAAGACATCAGTAATATGATTCCTGACCCTTCTCTTCTAACCATCTCTACTTCATTTACCTGATCTTTCTACAGAGTTGTTTCAAGTTGACCTTTACAGAATGAATGAATCAGTCAATAAGTCTTTAGAACACAGAGTGCATTTTACCTTTTACCTGTTTAAATAATCCCCCAAGAAGGGCTTTTCAAGGACAGTCAGTGAGTCAGCAGTCCTCAGGGACAGATGCCATCACATTATACAAGAGAAGTATCTGGCTCATGGAATCAAGTAAATACATGGAAATTTATTCCCTACCAACCCAGATGGACTTTTCCCCACTTTTTCCTTGCTGTTTTTCAATCTGAAAATAAAAAAAAGAAACAAAAGGAAACTTTATGTGAAAACTTACATAATGCAATCTGGAAGTGATCAATTTAAAGATGCGAAAGTCAGCAGGTTTGACCTTTAGGATTTTCACAGACACATTTAGCTTGTCTTCATGGGATGTTTGCATTATTCTAGATTACAGTCTTCTTACAAGATCACTATTATGAATGTGCTCCTTTTGATTATTTTGGCTGTTAGCCCTGAATAGATGAACAAATTAATACTATATATGAATTTTTAATGGTCATCTGACTTCAGTATGCTGCTGAAATAAGACTAAGGGAAACTCTGAAGGGAGTTGTTTTGGGGTTACTGGGGATTCTAATCTACTGGGAGTGGAATTTCTAGGATATTCTGATTTTCTCTCTCCCTTGCCCCTTTCCAAAGTAAATCAGAATCTCTGGGGAAGTAAAAAAGAAGGAAGGGGAAGAGGACTCTAGAAACCAATATACCTATTATTCTCCTCCAGACAGCTCTCATCCATAGACTAGAGAAATTAAACATCTGAGTCATTTCCCTTCACAGAGTTGGTACGAGGCATAGATAAAATACACTATACAAAACTTAGAACTATAGGCAGGTATGTGGTGCTTTGACCAGAACATGGAATGTGGAGTCAGGAAGACCTGCGTTCAAATACTGATGGACACTGGTTAGCTGTGTGACTGTAGCCAAGTCACTTAAACCCTCTAATCCCCAGTTTCCTCATCTGTATAATGGGAATAAATAATAATAATAATAATAATAATAATAATAATAATAATCTCCTACCTCTGAGGCTATTGTAAAAAAAAAGGGTTAATATTTGTAAAGCACTATATGAGTGCTAGCTAGCATTATTATCTTGTCATATATTGTTATGATGCCTTAGCCAGTTCATACCCAGTAGAGCATGGGTCATAAATAAACAACACAACTTCAGCCTTTAACATCCCTTGGCATCTACCCACTGTTACACTGGACAGGATTATTCATAGATGTTTGGGGAATACCAGCATGGACTAAGATGCCTATCTCCATCAACACCAATGGAGCTAACCACTGTGGGTTCTTCTCCATTAGTAGCTAACATTCTGAGGTCTCTTCCAACCCTAGGTCTTTGATCCTGTTTGGATCCTGGGTACCTCCCCCTAAATCACTCAATTACTAATTAGCAATTTACTACTGTGCAAAAGGAAATCCATTCCTAGGATAATTTTTTTTGGTTCTCTTGTAGACAGACTGAGGGCCCTCATTTGGAGGGAGTTAAGGAAGTGAGGCCATACTGAAAGGGGGAAAGAATTCAGACATGACAGTTGGGAGGCAGGAAGAGCAGAGCTAGGGACCAAGCTGTACATTCTTTTCTCCCTTGAAGTTGGACCTGTCTCCTTTCATGCTGAGCTCAGGGATGCTTTCCTGCCCATGCTGGTTTAAGTTACCTTCAGAGAAAGATGTTCAGCTTCTACCCTTGAAGGGTAACACATGTGTTGAAGGTTAAAAAGGGAGAATGGGTCATCCCCCACTCCCCCACCTTTTCATAAAACTAAACCTGCAGATTCCTTGGTATAGGCCAGAGGTGTTGAACACATGCACAACACACCCTGAGTGCTGCCGAATCAAAATCAAATGTAACTGGTAAATAATGAACAAAATAGATAAAAATATAATAAAACAAACAGTATTACATTTCAAAACTAAGTCAATCTGGGGTCCATAGGGATCCTTATGTATGTAGTAATGGTTCCACCTTTCTATTTCAGTTTGACACCATTGGTGTAAGGAGTTTCCAGTGATAAACTCCATCTACCATTATGGTAGGTGGTTCAGTCTGAAGTTAGCAAGATATGAGCTTCAGACATTTATTAGCTGTGTGACCCTGGGCAGGTCACTTAACCTCTCTTTGCCTTAGTTCCTCATCTGTAAAATGGAGATACTAATAGCACCTTCCTTTGGGATTATTCTAAGCATCGAATGGTGTAATAATTGTAAAGTTAGCACAAAGTAAGTGATATATATATATATATATATATTAGTTATTATCATGATCCTCAATACACATCAGCACCTCTAAGCAACTTGTGGTCTTAGCGATTGACCGAAAGCATTGAGAGGTTAAATAATTTGGCCAGGATCACACTGTCACTTTGTCAGTAGTGGGAATGAGATCCAACCCTTCCTAATTATAATGTCAGCCCTTTATAACCACTATCACACAGGCCTTTCTCCTCTTTAATTGTTTTGTTTTTGTTTGTAAAAGCATCTTTTTGGCTAATCTACTATTCTAATTTTGATTTATTATTGTCATGTTTTGAGAATTTAAGATGATATTGATTTTTTTGTTACCTTGGTTTCCACCTCTGAAAAATTAAGACCCATCAAGCCTAGCCCTTAATGGGAACACAGAAGAATAACTCACGTCTCCTCTGAGCATTTGGAAAATGCATGATAAAAAGCAAAATGGATGGAAACGACCTGATCATTTCCTGGGCAGGTTTGCCCATATCCAACTTCTGCTGATCCATTTTCAATATTTCTCATCTGGCAGCTCTAGAGGCCACAGAGACTCATTTCAAGTCAGTGCTATTTAAAAGCCCAGGGCAGCTAAAACCTTAATGTGCATTTCTCATCTGGTCTGCAGAGAACACTGTAACTTGTTAACACCCTGACCCATGCCCACCCCCTGCCCCCATTGTGTGTGTGTGTGTGTGTGTGTGTGTGTGTGTGTATAACTGACTAGGACTTTCAGTCAGTACCATTCCCCCCACTGTGAACCATCCAAGAAAATCATTTCAAAGTTGTAAAAAATTCTCTGTTTCACATCACACTTCCTGCTGTAGTTCTAAGGTCTAAAGATGATGGAGAATATTTTTAACAGGGTGGTACAGCATGCTGAACAGGTGGGCCCCTCTGTGACTATGTAACCACCAGCCTATGGAGAGCAGGACAATACTCACAAAGAGAGGAGACTAGATAAATATCCCTGTAAAACACAAATCTCTCTACAGCTGGAATCAAATTTCTCTATTCCATGTCACTTATTTTATCTAAGCTCATAGAATTTGCCATAGCTTACTTTTAATGGAAATGTGTGGGAAATAGAGAAAAAGCCTCTCAGAAGAGGCCTGTGCCCAATACAGGCAAGGATGCTATGAGTGGGGAGACCCTGGCCAAAACTGTGAAAGTGACAAAGTGAGACAGACCCCATTCTGAACCCCCTTCCCTTCCCTTCTGTTTCAGATGCAAAGTGACTTTTCCCCCAGACCCCTACTCCAAGTAAAAATCTGCTCTCAGGAAATAACTTGGTATCAGTCATTTCAACCTTTGCGTGAACTTCAATCAACATGTGCTTTCCCAAATGATCATTTACATTTTAAACCCTTTCAGAAGTGAGGGAAATAAAAACTTCATCCTGAAATTAAAAATAGAAAACCAGCAAGTGGGAGATTTAAAAAAATGGAGGTAGAGCTTTTCTGGGGTCTCTGAAATACGCCCTAATGGTGTTGGTGAAGACCCACTTGACATATGGTTGAAGTCTGCCCTGTCTGGAAGTTACTGCTTGGAAATCTGTATTGGGAATCTTTTTGATTAAAAAGAATATGCTAGTTTTGTGTTAGGTTGGTGTAGTGGAAAGAGCACTATATTCTTATTCCACCTCTTTAAGAAATGAGATATATTGCAAGTCACTTGATTTTTTTGACCTCTCGTTTCCTTAACTATAAAATGAAAAGGTTAATCTGGTTGACTCTAGTATCTCTAATCAAATTTTGAAAACCTACATGTGACACAATAGTGAAAACTATTTAAAAAATCCAACAAACCCAAATGTGTGCTTTATTCTGGGCCAACAGTGAGTCAGTTAACATTTAGTAAGTGCCTACTATGTTCCAGGCACTCAGCTAAACTGGCGCTACAAAGAAAGGCAAAAGATGGTCCCTCCCCTCAAGTAGCTGACACAGTCCTATCGGGGAGAACTTTCCAGATTATTAGACATATTTTAAATTGTTATTTGTCAAGGATTCTCTTGGGATCTTTACTTTTTGGAGTACCTTTGGGTATTTGACTTCCAATTTGATTGAATAGCCTGATTTTGGGAGTTCCTCAAGATTTTTAGTTAATAGTTCATAGTTTCTCTGCCTATTTCCCCCATTACTTATTCTCGTTCCTTACTAATTCTCATTTGCCCCTTCCCTCTCCCCTCTCCTATAGGAATCCAGATTCTAGGAATCCCAGCATAAGTTAAAGTCAACCCCAAAGGGTTCCAAAATTCCCCCTTCGGGAAACATAGGTCTTGGCAACTCTGGGAAAGTCTAAACCCTGCCCTGAAGGTCAACAGTCTTGGGCAAGGGAATGTGCTGTAGGGAGTGCTCTATGTGAAAGGCATTTAAAGTTCTTTTTAGCATTCTAGCCTTACACTTTCCTCTACACACTCTATAACACAGCTACGTTGGATTACTTATCAATTGAAGGAGTTTCCTCATCTGGTGGTTCTTCCTACCTATGAAATCAAAGGTCTTCATATCTGTCATTTCTTGTGGTGAAATGACATTCCATTACATTTATGCACCACAATTTGTTCAACCATTCCCCAATTGAAGGGCATTCATTTTACTTAGTTCTTTGCTCCCATAAAAGTGCTCTCTTTGTAGATATACCTTTTAACTTCCTTGGCATCTAGCTATGGTATGCTAGAATCTATGAAACTTAGTAACTTTTTTAGTATAGTCCCAAATTGCTTTCCAGAATGGTGGCATCAATTCATACCTCCACTGACTGCATTAATATGCCTTAGACTGGAACCTCTTTAGAACTGGGCTTAGCCTTGTGTGACGGCGCATACATGTATAGTGCATGCAACTGGGGGAGGCCAAGGACTGTGGATCACTTGACTTCAGGAGTTCTGAACTGCCTTAGGGCTAAAGTTGATTGGATATTCACCTTAATTCTGTCACCAATATGGTGAGCCTCTGAGGGGAAATGAGGTGGGAAGGAAAGCAGAGCAGGTCAAAGCACAGTGCCTAACACAAAGGAGGTTCTTAATAGATGCTTATTCATTGACTGACTTCTGAAGACTCTAAGATAACTTAAAAAATCACAAGAGAAAGAATTAGTTAATTTTCTTTCTCCCTCAAGAACTAAACAATGAAGCTAATCCTTCTATTCTCAAACTCCTTCTATATCACAAGAGTAGTCATCCACATAGCCTTCAGAAGACCATAGTTAAAGCCACCACTTCCGATAGATTGGAAGACGAAAACTCTCTTCAGTTTGAGACACTGGGGCTATAGTTAGGCTTGAACTGAGAGAGCTGGGCATCCTTTGTCAGTTCCTAGAAATCCAGAAATTCAAAAGCAAGAATTGGCAAAAACGAATGCAGATGTCTTGGAGAGTTTTTCATAGGATTTTTTTTCTTTCCCACCCACAACTTGCTCCCACTTTCTGGACTTAGGAATAATCTTGTGGTGTCTGAAGATCTAGGGTAGTAAGAGAGGCAGGTTCAGGACTTCTGCTTTCCTTCCTGTTCAGTAGTATCTTAGGGTTTTGTAAAGCCAATCAGCAGTAGATTCCTGAGAGAATGCTACTGTGAACAGCTTTTAAGATTCGGATTACACAGTATTAGTGAACACTATGTTTATTCCATTACAAAATCAAGATTCAGTACAATATTCACAATATCAACAATTCACAATATTATATACAATATTTAGAACAAGGAAAGTCTCAATATTATATCTTATTACAGAAAGGAACAAGGAACAAGAGAAGAATCAGCTGGTTTCCCTAAGGGAGAAACCAGCTTCACATTTAAAGATTCCATCATTCAATCAATCAATTCACCTGGTTTCCCTAAGAGGGGAAACAGCTTAACTTCACATTTTTAGATTCAATCAATTAATTGACAAAAGGAATGACATAGTTTCCCTAAGAGGGAGTT
>JAQQSW010022007.1:0-10546 GCA_028646575.1 Pseudocheirus occidentalis
GTTGTCTTCCTCCCGTTCCATACTTTGATCCTTTTTGTCCACAAAAAAGGATTTTAGAGTTTTATTGCTGTTGTTATTTTGCTTCCTTTTCCTCATGTTGGCCAGTCAATTAATTGGTTGTTCTCTTTTAGCTCTGTGAAACTCTGTTTCCAGGTGGGAAAGCTCTGTTCCAAATCACTGGGATTTTCCCAGCTGCTGGAGCTATTAGGGGGGTGTTGCAAGTCCCCCTAGCTTTGGCTTGCTGAAAGCGCACCCCCGGACCGCCACCCAAGACCAAGATCTGGATCCAGGCTGCTCAATGCAAGAGCACTTGGCCCTGATCAATTGATTCAGCCCTGCAGAGTCCGCAGGCCATGGTCTCTGAAGCAGCCAAGTGGGGGCATCTGTGGTTGCAGCAGTTTCTGCCCTTCCCCCACTGCTTCCTTGACCCGGTGGTAGATTGGCCGCACTGCTTTTCCTCCCCCAAATTTAGCTTGAAAACTTCACTCACTTTCACTGACCTTTAATCCTAGCTTATACAGATTGCTCCAGGTGCTTTAGATCACCTCTGAAGTAGACTCAACTGTGGCTTGGGAGGCTCAGGTTCTCCAGGCCATCCTGAAGCCTGGCCGCATGGCTGTTTCAGACTGGCCTGGTCTCAGCTTCTGGCCTGGGATGAGCCCCTCCAGCCAGCTGCCTTTCTCTATTCCCTATTTTCACACCTTTCTTTAATCCCTGTTTTTCACACCTTGGTAGATGTGGAGGTGCCGGAGGCTGTAGATCTTCTCTCTTGTAGACTGGCTGCAGCTGGGCCCAGCTCCTTCCTACCACCCCAGGGCCTGGCCGTGGTTTCCATTTCAAGCTGGGTGGGCCTGGGCTCATCCTGCTGCAATGATCCCCTGCTGCCTTGCTGCCTTCTGGAAGAGATGTGTTTTCTGTATGTTTTGAGTTTTAGAGTCCTAGAATTTGTCCAGTGTCATATTTTTATGGGTGTTTAGGGTGGCTATGTGGGATCTGTGGGACACTGCTGCTTCTACGCCGCCATCTTTACTCTGGACATCACAACATAATATTCACAACCTATCATGGTACCATACAATATTCAGTTTTCCACTCATGGGGCAAATCAATACTTAATCATTCAGTCAGTTCACAATACAATAATCTGTCTTCCACTCATGGAGCAAATCAATAATCCTTCAATCTGTTCATAATACAGTAATCAAACTTCCACTCATGGGGCCACCATACATCAACTCAATCAATCACTAAACACAGTCATTGGAAAACCACACAAATCCTCCACCCCTTGGTATCCAGCAATCCTAAGTTTGGTCCAAGGGGAGGCCTTTTCTTCATCTTGACTCTAGGTGGTCTCTCTGATTCCCTGGATCCCCTTCCATAGTCCCTGTTTCCTCCTGAATCCACCAAACAGTCACTTGGATACAGTAGCAGACAGCTGCCAGGTTCTCTTCCAGTCCTCAGAGGTAGACAGCTCCCAGGTCTTTTTCCAGTCCTGAGGGCAATCCCTGGAACACACTGAAGTTCACAGGGTCCAGAATGTCTCAAACCCTGCACCACTTCTCTTGCCTGGAACTCAGGGATCAGCCAGGCCATGAACAAATGAAGTCTTATCCTGGTCATGCTTCTTCAGTCCTCCAGCAGTTCAGCTGGTCCCAAGACCCAGAAGGAATATCAGCCTTCTGGATGGCCTTCACCAGATTCTTGTCTCAGGAAAACTCCATCTCAGGTCTCAGTCAGCTTCCAGATTTTGGGAAAGAATCTCTATCTCTCTGTCTCTCTCTGTCTTTGTCTCTGTCTCTCTGTCTCTCTCTGTCTCTCTCTCTCTCTCTCTCTCTCTCTCTCTCTCTCTCTCTCTCTCTCTTTCTCTATCTCTCTTTCATTTTTCAGTCCAGAAGCTCAGCTCCCAGATGCTGAGACAATCCTGCTTCCTCCACAGGAAAATTCCCATTCTGTCTCTCTGTCTCTTGAATTCTTTTTCTTGAATTCAAGTTCATGCCTTCTCAACAGTGGACAGGGCTCGCACCTTCCATACAGAGCTCACACCTTCCATGCAGAGCTCACACTTTCCAAACTTAGCCCTAAGTCTGCTAAACTGATTGCTGATACAGAGGATAAACAGGAAAGGCCCCTCTGGATCTGAGGGAAGGGGAACAGTATAGGATGGGAGGTGGTCTAGCAAGCCAGCAGTAAGCCCCACCTCAGCAAACCAGGGGGGAAATCCTGATCAAAAGGATGGTGGAACAGGCAAGCACCAACACTAGGAGCCTCTCCCACAGCTCTCCCCAGTGCCGTAGCATAGGCAGGGGAACCAGTAAATACCAGCTCAGAAAGCCACCATACCTGTGTTCTCCAGCAGCCAAATCTTCTGGTGCTTCAGCATAATTCCAGGTTGGTAGATATGTCTGGCAGCCAATTTTTGAGTATTTTAATGAAGCCTGGGTGAATAGGTATCCTCTAGGGCCCAGACTTGCCACCCCAATCCTGAGAGCACCAGTGCTGTTGACCCTACCCCAGCACCAGGTAAGCTCCCAGATTCCTACAGCATCCAGCTAACAGCATTTGAAGCCCCAGAATAAAAAACCAGTGAGCAGGTCCCAGACTCCTAGCATAGGAAGCTTGGTTCAGTTCCCCCTGCACTCCAGGAGTAGAACTCAATTTTAAAAGCCAGGAAATAGGCAAACACCATGAACAGAAACCAGAGATGGACAATGATCATGGATTCTTGTTATATGGACAGGCATTATAAAGGCACAAATACAGAAGAGGACAACATTATGAATATACCCACATCCAAAGCCTCAAAGGGGAATATGAACTTGTCTAAAGCCCAAAAAGTTTTCTAGAAATAACTAAGGAAAGATTTTAAAAGTCAAGTAGAGGTAGAAGAAAAATTGGGAAAATAAATGAGAGGTATACAAATCAACTGTAGACGATAAGTCCCTAAAAAATACAATTGTCCAAATGGAAGAAAAAGTACACTGGAGAAAACAAGTCCTTAAAAAGACTAAAGTGGGTAGGTGGCACAGTGAATTAGGAGGATCTGAGTTCAAATCCAGCCACAGAGACTTATATATATTCCTACACATACATATATATGGATGTATACATATATATTCCCTTCAACTATCTTCATACTAAGAAAAGTCTCATGAGTTACAAGGATTGTTTTTCCATATAAGAATGTAAATAGTTCAACTTTAATACATTCCTTATGATTTCTTGTTCCCATTTACCTTCTCATACTTCTCTTACTTCTTGTATTTGAAAGTCAGATTTTCTGTTCAGCTCTCCTTTTATCATGAAGAATGTTTGAAAGTCCTCTGTTTCATTGACTAGCCATATTTTCCCTTGTAGCATTACACTCAGTGTTGCTGAATAGGTTATTCTTGGTTTTAATCCTTGTTCCTTTGACCACTGGAATTTCATATCCCAAGCCCTTCTATTCTGTAAAGTAGAAACTGCTATATCTTGTGTTATCCTCATTATTTTTCTGCAGTACTGAAATGGTTTCTTCCTGGCTACTTGTTTTTGTTGTTGTTGTTGTTGTTTGTTTGATTGTTGTTTTTTTTTTGGCTTTGTGTTTGGAGCGCAATTGGGGTTAAGTGACTTACCCAAGGTCACCTGGCTAGTTTTTGTGTTAAGTGTCTGAGGCCGGATTTAAACTCAGGTCCTCCTGATTCCAGGGCCAGTGCTCTATTCACTGCATCAGCTAGCAGCTCCCTTCCTGGCTACTTGTAATGTTTTCTCCTTGACCTGGGAACTTTTGTTTTTGGCTATATTATTCCTAGGAGTTTTCTTTTGGGGATGATTTTGTGGAGGCAATGAGTGAATTCTTTCCATTTCTATTTTTCTGTCTGGTTCTAGAATATTAGGACAATTTTCCTTGAGAATTTCTTGAAGGATGATCTCTAGGTTCTTTTTTCATGGCTTTCAAAGATCATGGCTTTCAGGTAGTCCAATAATTTTAAATTATCTCTTCTGTATCTATTTTCCAGGTCAGTGGTTTTTCCAATGAGACATTTCACATTGCCTTTTGTGTTTTCATTTGTTTGGATCTATTTTATAGTATCTTGATTTCTCAAAAAAGTCATCTGCTTCCTTTCCCTCCCATCTAATTTTGAAGGAATTATTTTCTTCAGTAAATTTTTGAAATTCCTTTTCCATGTGGCAAATATGTCTTTTTAAGGCATCCTTTTCCTCATTGGCTTTTTTGCCATTTGATTTAGTCTATTTTTTAAGTTGTTATTTTCTTCAGTATTTTTTGGGTCTCCTTTAGCAGGCTGTTGTCTCACTTTTCATGATTTCCTTGCATCATTCTGATTTCTCCTCCCAGTTTTTCTTCCACTTCTCTTATTTTGAAAAAGAATTCACTGATAGCCTCTTGAGAAAGATCCCAAAAACAAAACTCCTAGGACTAGTATACACAAGTTCCAAAGTTCCCAGGTCAAGGAGAAAATATTACAAGCGGCCAGTTTCAGACAAAACAATGAGGATATACACACACAGAGACACACACATACACACATGTATGCATATATATGTATGCATACAATTTTATGTATTTGTAGGAGGGTGTCTGTGAGTGTGTGCATATGTATGTTCGTATATATGTAGACAGAGGGCACAGGATGATATTTTAAAAAGTAAAATTAAGAGGTGAGAGAGGAATTTATTAGGAGAAGGCAAAAAAGAGGGATAGATTAGTGTCAATTATCTCATAAAATAGGCAAAAGAAAACTTTTACAATGGAGGGGAAGAGCAGGAAGGTGATAGGGAATGGGACAACCTTATTCTCATTGAATTTGGCTTAAGGAGGGAATAACACACACACACTCAATTGGGTTTCTTACCCTACAGGAAAATAAGGGGGTGAGGAAGAAGAGGGGGATGACAGAAGGAAGGACAGATTGGGGGAGAAGGTAGTTAAAAGCAAACATTTTTGAAAAGGGATAGAGTCAAAGGGGAAAATAGAATAAGTGGGGGGCAGGATAGGATGAAGGGAAATATAATTAGTCTTTCACAGTATAACTACTATGGAAATGATTTGGCTAACTATACATGTACAACCTATATTGAATTGTTTATCTTTTGAGTGGGGGTGGGTGAGCAGGGAAGAAGAAAAAAAATCTGGAACCCAAAGTTTTAAAACAAATGTTTAAAAAAATCTGTTTCTTTTTTTACATGCAACTGAGAAATAAGATATACAGTCCCGGAGATACAGAAATCAAATCTTGCCCTACTAAGAAAAATAGGAGGGAGATGGGAGATGATATAAGAGAGAACATATTGGGGGAAGGGGTTTTCAGTAGGCTTGCTATTTGGGGGTTGGGAGTAGGAGAAAGTTGGGGAGAAAAATTGTGACTCAAAATCTTGTGGAAATGTTGAAAACTAAAAATATATGTTTTAAAAAAATGCTGATGTATCTCTGTAAAAAAAAATCAAACAAACAGGCCCACTAATATACTCTACATAGAACAATGAATTGGTCCAGACCTTCTCAAAATTAATTTTGAACTGTGGAATAAAGTTAGTAACATGCATATATCTGATGCAAAAATGCACTTACTAATTGTATGACTTTTCACATGTTATTTAAGCTTCACCTGTTTTTGTTTCCTTATCTATAAAATTTTGATAATAATGGTACCTAACTCTCAGGTTTATTGTCAGGATGGAATAAGATAACATTTATTAAATATATTGCCAACCATAAAGTATGATATAAATGCTTCCTGTTACTATACCAAAAATTCATAGAAAAACTTTGTGGTAACAAAGAATTCAATACAAATTATACATCTATCAGTTAGGATGTGGCTCAACAATTTGTGGGTCATGAATATCCTTTCATATTATTATGCTGTTAAAAATGAATATTAAGAGAAACAGAAAACATGAGAAGACATTCTGACTGGTGAAGAAAGAAGTAAGGAGATTCAGAAAATTAATACGTGCAATGCCTTCAAAATTATAAATAAAATTTCTAATAATTATGCATATTACCAGACAAGAGATGAAGAAACACATTTTCCCCCTTAAAGTTCCATAATGTCAATATTTAAAAGGAATAGTGAGTTGTATGTAATAAATTTGCAGTTTCACATGCAGTCATTTTTTTCTATTGTACTATTTTATGGAAAAGTTTGTTTTATTTCTTAAGTTCGAAATTATGTAGATGTGTGTGTGTCTGTGTATTTAAATGAAGAGATGAAAGCTTGACTAAGGCTGATGGCTAGCCCAGGGCATTGGTAGTGGGAAGGTATAAAAGTAGAGTGTAAGGGCTTTAAATTTCTGCCTAATGTAAATTCCAAATGTGGAAAGTATGGTACATAGAAATCTCCAGAAGTGGGGGTTTATACGTGCTGGTATGAGTACATGAGTCACACAGGCAGGGCTTGGAGACATGCAGGAGTGCATGTGGGTGCCTGGAGCTATAGCATACGTGGTAATTACTTCCTGAAGCTATAGCATATGTGGCAATTACTACCTGGAGCTATAGCGTACGTGGCAATCACTGAGAATATCCGGTGAGAATCAGGTCATGTTACGTGAAACTTCGGGACGCCTCGCAATGGCTCGCTGTAACCTGAGCATGCATTGTAATCACCACTTGTGAGTACGTAGCAGATTTAAAAGGATTTATAAGGAGTACAAGAAGAAAGGAAAGCCAGCCTTTTTTACAAATATAGAATAAATGACAATATAAAGAAAATTGTTTCCTGGGTGTTCTGTGAAGGAGTTCTGTAGTCTTGATGTCTGGTGCCAGAGACGTCTGAAGACCGGGAAAGGTAAGCAAAAACTAAGTGAGAAAGATATTTCCCAAGGAACCCGTAACAGCAGAGGAATCAAGGATACATTCCAAAGAAAGCAGACAGTGTGGCAATACATAGCAAAGAAGGATCATGTTCAGTAGAAGACCTATAGAGTTCTACTGTAGTTGTGCTAAAAGACCATCCTTAACAGCTGTAAGAATGAGCCTGATCACATAAATAAAGATGGCACTGTCGCTGTGACTAGTTATACTTTTTTTGTTTATTTCTTAAAGTTTAATTGTATACCAAGTGACAATATCAAAAAATAAATGAGTTTTATCTACTTCATATTCTAATGAATAGAAACAAATATTTTCAGGTTCCTCTTTTCAACACCTAAAATTTTACTATCTGAGATGGTCTTTTTAGGTATTAGAGTATTTGGCTTAAAATGAAGGATTTGCCCATTAATGAGAAATTTGCATTTCATTTAAAAAGATGAAAGAAAACATTCTAGCCTTAGATATGTTCCTAAGAAGCTGACTTAAAAATTCAATATTTTTCTTTAAGGGATGATAGACCATAGGCATATTCATATACAGATGAAAGGAGGCTTAACCTTTATTCCATGTATAGTGTATGCCATGGAAATTAAAACTTTCAAAGGTGACATCTCTATCCCTCTTATTTATAGCTAGGAAAAGATGAAGAAGAAAACAAAAAAGAACTAACTGCAAATGTGTGATATATTCAAATTAATCATAAAAATTTTATAAAGTATTTAGCATATTTGGGGTAGCTAGGTAGCACAGTGAATAGAGTACTGGCCCTGGAGTTGGGAGGACATGAGTTGAAATCTGGCCTCAGACACTTAACATGTACTAGCTGTGTGACCTTGGGCAAGTCAATTAACCTCAATTGCCCTGCCTTCCCCCCTCCAGAAAAGACACACATACACAAAAATTGATAAAGATCACAGTTTTCTAATGAGATGCTCCACTACTGCTCTTTAATTCTGAATCTAGCTGAAATGCTATAGAGCACCAATCCATCCTCAACGTGGTTATTCACAAATATAATAGATTGTCATTCAAAACATGACATGCCATAATTTGGTTGATGTGATTGCATCATCCATTTTTTTTATTCCTGTGTAGATTTCTAGGGCCATCACTGATGATTTTAGGAGTAACTAGAAGAGATATTATTAATTATATAGCTAACTTAACACTTTTTTAGAGATGAAGAAATAGGAGTATAAACAAATTTAAGTCTTTTGCCTAATATTTTAAGTGGCAGAATATTCAAATTTTAACTTCAAATCTAGTGTTCTTTCTTCTATGACACATCTAGGAAAATTCTTTGCATGACTGTAAATCTCAGTGAAAATGTGACATGATATGATGGGATTCTATGAAATTAGCACAACATAATTTCCAAATGGGAAAATATGTTGAACCTCTCAACTGAAGGGACTACTCTCACTAATGAATTCATTAATCTATTGAAGACTTAAAGAAATATTAACAAAGGTGGGCTTTTGAAAGTGAAGGTCTCAGAAGTTCATTAATATTGTTTTATTGATCTTACATGCTCTTTAATGAGGGATTTATGCTCATGTTGACAAAGTATGATTCATTTTTCCTTAAATTTCCCTATAGGTTGGTTGGCTGGTTGTTTTCCATTGTTCTCAAAAAGGACCAAAATGACATCACTATGTTAGAGTCAAGTTCCAGTGTATCTAACTGTGACTGATAAGACTAATAATGAGCATGGAATGCTCTACCACAGATTGGGCACAAACAGTCTGTGTGAAACTTTGGAGTGGATACTCTAAATTTGCCCATCCTATGTTTCCTTTTAGCTTTTTCAGTTCTGTTTTTCTCATAGAGCCCAGCACCTTCCCTGATGAGGGCACACCATGATGAGCAGTCCTGTGCCAATGTCTCCAATGTCACACAATAAATTCCAAAGTTCTTAAGAGAGATTTTGAGAGTATATTTCCACATTAGCCATGTTGTAAAAGAAGAATCAGGACAAAAGGGAAAATCCATGAGAAAGACAGAAGAGAAAGGGCAAAAAATATGCTTTGACCTACATTCAGACCCCATAGTTCTGTCTTGGGATGTGAATATCATTTTCCATCATGAGCCTTTTGGAATTGTCTTGGATCATTGTATTGTTGAGAAGAACCAAGTCTATCATCATTGATCACTGCACAGTATTGCTCTTACTTTGTGGAATGTTCTCTTGGTTCTGTTGACTTTACTCAACATTGGTTGATGTAAGTCTTTCCACGTTTTTCTGAAATCTGCCTGTTCATCATTTCTTATAGCACAGTAGCATCACATTATATACACCTACCACAACTTGTTCAGCCATTCCCCAGTTGGTAGACTTCCCCTCAATTTCCAGTTCTTTGCTACTACAAAAAGAGCTGCTATAAATATTTTTATACATGCAGATCCTTTTCCTGTTCTATGATCTCTTTGGGATACAATCATAGTAGTGGTATTGCTGGGCTAAAGTGTATGGACAGTTTCATTGTGCTTTAGGCATAATTCCTAATTGCTCTCCAGAATGGTTGGATCAGTTCACAACTCCACCAGTAATGCATTAGTGTTTCAATTTTCCCACATCTCCAGCATTTATCATTATATTTTTCTGTCGTACTAAGCAATATGATAGATGTGAAGTGGTACCTCAGATTTGTTTTAATTTGCATTTCTCTAATCAATAGTGATTTAAAACTTTTTTTCATGACCATAGATAGCTTTAATTTCTTCATCTAAAATTGCCTGTTTGTATCCTTTGACCATTTATCAAATGAAGAATGATTTATGTTATAAATTTGATTCAGTTCTCCATATATTTTAGAAATGAGGATTTTATCAAAAACACTGTAAAATTGTTTCCCAGACTGATGCTTTACTTGTAATCTTCATGGCATTGCATTTGCTTGCATTAAAAAAAGTATTTAATAAAAATTATACATTTTACAGTTCATAATGTTCTCTATCTTTTGTTTGGTCACAAATTCTTCCCTTCGCAATAGATATGACAGGCAGATTCTTCTTTGCTCTCCTAATTTGCTTATGGTATCACCCTTTATGTCTTAATCATGTACCCATTTTGAATTTATCTTGTTCTGCATAAGATGTTGTTCTATACCTAGTTTCTGCTGTTCTGTTTTCCAGTTTTCCTAGTAGTCAAATAGTGAGTTCTTATCTTGGAGGCTGAAGTCTATGGGTTTATCAAGGAGTAGTTTGCTATAGTAATTTATTACTATGTCTTATGTACCTAGCCTATTCCACTGGTGCACCACTATTTCTTTCTGTCTTTTTTTTTGGAGGGGGAAAGCAAGATAGTTTTGGTTAAATAACTTGTCCAAGGTCACACAGGTAGTAAATTTGTCAAGTATTTGAGGTCAAATTTGAACTCAGGTCCTCCTGACTCCAGGGCCAGTGCTCTATTCACCACTCTACTTCTTAGCCAGTTTTGATGATTGCCACTTTATTTTTTTTTCTTTTTGGAGGGCAGTTGGGGTTAAGTGACTTGCCCAAGGTCACACGGCTAGTTTTTTGTGTTAAGTGTCTGAGGCCGGATTTGAACTCAGGTACTCCTGACTCCAGGGCCAGTGCTCTACTCACTGTGTCACCTAGCCACCCCTACCACTTTAGAATATAGTTTTAGGTCTGGTATTGTTAGGCTAGGTCTGATATGACTAGGAAATTCATTCCTGAAATTGCGTTTTGAATTTGAAGGAAAATCTCTTCAAAGATGGAGAAAGC
>JAQQSW010022008.1:0-10546 GCA_028646575.1 Pseudocheirus occidentalis
CTACTACTACTACTACTACTACTATTGCTACTGCTACTGCTACTACTACTACTACTACTACTACTACTGCTACTACTACTACTACTATTGCTACTACCACTACCACCACCACCACTCCCACCAGCCCCACTATTACTACTACCATCACCACCAATAATAACAATAACAGTATTGTTTTTATTCAGTTATATTGACTCTCCACGACCCCATTTAAGTTTTTTTGGAAGAGATCTAAGAGTGGTTTGCCATTGCCTTCTCCACCTCAATTTATAGATGAGAAAATTGAAGAAAACAAGGTTAAGTGACTTGTCCAGGGTCATAGCACTAGTAAGTGTCAGAGGGCAGCTTTGAACTCAGGAAGGTAAGTCTTTCTGACTCTATCCACTGCACCACCTAGTTATCCCTACAATGCTAGTAACAAATAGCATTTATACAGTGCTTAAGGATTTGCAAAGAGCTTTGCAATTAAAAACTTTTTTTTTATCATCACAGCAACCTTGGGGTGCTAGTATTATCCCCATTTTATGGTCAAGAAAGTTGAGGTAGACAGAAGTTAAGTGACTTGTCCAGGGTTAGTTAATGTTCCAGAGCACACTTGAACTCATGTCTTCCTGTCTCCAGTTCCAGCAGTCTGACCCTACTTTTTGCCACACCACTTAGCTTCCTTTATTTTATAGAAGGGATTTTGTAGAAAGTGTTCATAGCTCAGGCAGAATTAGAGTCAGCACTATCTCCAAGGTTCTTTATTTTACTAAAAAGGAGACTGAGGCTCAGATGAAGTCATCTGCCTAAGGTCATATAGCTAACTTATATCATAGTTGAAGCTCAGAACCTGCTCTTCATGCTGTAAGGTCCTTAATCTTTTCACTGTTCCAGATTAGCTCCTTATACCTCTATTTGAATGGTCTTAATCTTATGTGACTTCTTGAAGGCCTTTTTCACATTCTGCCATTTATCTCATTTGTGTCCATGCCAAATCATCACTATTAGACTATAAACATCTTGAGGGCAGGTGTTGAGTCCTTTTTCATCTTTGGATCCCCAGTGGAGAGCCCAAGACTCCACATAGAGCTCCACATTCATTACTTAATGGATGTTTGTGATGCAGAGATTCGTGTGTCTGATTCCAAGTTCAGTTTATTCAGGCATTTGATTTTAATGACTGTCATGCTTGAAAGAAGAGATCTCATAAAGATACACAGCTCCAAATGGAAGAACTAATGCATCATTGATAGTGCTTGCTAGAGAATGATTCTTGTTTTTCTGTCTTATCTACTAATTATCCAGAAGGTTTTTATTGAGATTTGGTTATTACATTTCTATTTTCCCTGATAAGGGGTGAGGCCAGGTTCAGTGCAGGCCATAGTCACTGGAGGTTAAGTTCCAGCTCCAGTGGATGGCTGTTCCAGATAAGTAGAAGGTGGGAAAATCAAGGTGGATTGCAATATCATCAAGTAGGTCCTGGTTTCCTGGTGGTGCATGGTCTTTTTAATTTTTTAAAAATAGTACTTTATTTCCCCCAATTACACGTAAATTTTTTAAAAAACATTTTAAATAAATTTTGAGTTCCAGTTTTTAGCCCTCTCTTCTTTTCCTTCCCCCCTCTGAGACGGCAAGTAATCTGTTGTAGGTTATACATGTGTAATTACTTAAAATATTTCAATATTAGTCATTTTGTGCAAGAAAAATTTGAAAAAAAGAAAGGAAGAAAGATAGAAAGAAGGAATAGAAGGATGGAAGGAAGGAAAGAAAGAAGGAAGGAAGTGGGGGGCAGCTAGGTGGCACAGTGAATAGAGCACTATCTCTGGAGTCAGGAGGACCCGAGTTCAAATCTGGCCTCAGACATGTAACACTTACTAGCTGTGTGACTTTGGATAAGTCACTTAACCTCAATTGCCCTGCCTTCCCCCTCCAAAAAGCAAAATAAACAATTAAAACAATTAAACAATTTAAAACAATTTAAAAAGGAAGGAATTAAACAATGAAACAATTTTTGAAAAGGAAGGGAGAGAGATAAAAAAGAAAATGAAAAATAGTATGCTTCAGTTTGTATTCAGACAACATCAGTTCTTTCTCAGGAGGTGGTTAACATTTTTTATCACTAGTCTTTTGGGATTGTCTTGAATCATTGTATTGCTGAGAATAGCTAAATCATTCACTGTTCTTCATTGTATACTATTGCTGTTACTGTGTACAATATTCTCCTGGTTCTGCTCTTTCCATTTTGCATCAGTTCATGGAAGTCTTTCCAGGTTTTTCTGAGAGCATACTGCTTGCCATATCTTATAACACAATAGCATTCCATTACAATCATATGTCACAACTTGTTCAGTCATTCCCCAGTTGATGATCATCCCTCAATTTCTAATTCTTAGCTAGATGGATGGCTTTCTTCATTTGTTTCCAAGCTGTTGGGTTTGGGGTATGGGAAGGGTGGTTTTCAAAGCAGGGTGGCCATCTAGGTGGGAGTTCTTTGCTTTACTATTTGAGCCTGCAGCCTCATGGCACAGGTAGCCATGTTTCTCATTTCTTCCTAGGTTCTTTTTCCCATCAGTCCAGCTGCTACTCCTACTTCTCTATAGCTCTCATTAATCTATCTCATCTTATTCTGTATGAGCCTCTCTGGTTCTCTTGGTAACAACAGGAGAGAATATTCCTAGTAGAAAGCAAGGAACTCCTGTACAGTGAGCATTTCACTCCTCCTGGGTCCATCTGGGCCAATGGAGTGTTTTAGCTCCCAGTTTCCAGGTCATGTATATCTTCTACTGTGGATTATAAAGAACATAATCCATCCTCCCCAGAGGGAGAAGCACCAGAAGGGTCCTTGCTGGCAGAATATGGTCAGCCTCTCCCACTAATGTGATACTGCCTACCAAGGTTTGCCAGCTCTTACCATCTGCCCTGCCCTACCTCTGTGGCCTAAAATCCAGCTCCCCTCCCCAAACCCAGGACTGTCATCTGCCCTAATATAACCTAAGACTCCCCTGGCTTTGCTGTCTGACCCACTTCTGAACCCTTATGATTTTTTAGGTCTTTTTCATCTAAACTGTAGTGAGACTTTATGTATCTTCTAGTCCAATCAGAATGTGAAATGTGAGCTCTTTGAGAGGAGGAAGTGCTGAGATTTTTCTTCTTGTGTTCCCAGCATTTAGTTTAGTACTTTGCACATAGTAAGTGGTTGATAAGTGTCATTCATTCATCCATCCATCCATCTATTCCCATTTCAGCTTGGGATACATGGGAATTAAAGCAATATTCTGATTATGTCAGGGATGGAACTCAGTGCTTGGGAAACATCCATGACACACATCCTACCCTGAAAATGAAACTCTGGCAAGGTTCCCCACTTCTGGGAAAGTAGGGTCTGCCTATCCTTATATCAGCCTGGCCTGCTTAGGGGTTTAGTTATGGGACAAGCAACTTTTAAGCAGCTGCTTCAGTTCGGGAGGGATGAAGAGGGAACTGGGTGGGGAATAACTTCCTATCCACATGCTCCCTGGCCCAGTGACACATGTGGATGGACATTTGGTGCAACTTTCCAGTCAGGGGGACAGAGCAGCAGAGGCAGATCATTGCTCCAGACACACAAAATTGCTATTTCCCCACTTTAACAAGCCACTGGTCTTTAGGATAAAAATGAAACTCCTAAGTCTAGTATTTAAGACCTTCCACAAATTATTGCCTACCTAACTTTGCAGCTTTGTTTAATTTTTTTTCTGTTCCTAATTCCAAGCCTCTACCTCTTACTACAGCCTTGGTTAAGTTGCTTTCTTTCTCTAAGTCTCAGTTTTCTCATCTGTAAAAGAGGGATGCTAGTTCCACTGCCTACTTCACAAGAGGAAGGTGCCAAATGCTGTGGACATGGGGCTAAATGTTAATATAATTCATGCCATCTACAGTCCAGTTACATTGTGCTCTGAACTGGCTGGACTACCCACTTGTAAGCTCCTTGTGGGCAGGGGCTGTGCCCTGTTTTTGCCTTTGAATAAATAGTCCATAGTCATAGACTCCAAGAAGAGTGATTACTTACTTGAGAAGTGTTTGTTGAGCTGCTTTCACTAAATGAGTCCAGGTCTCTAAGCCTATAGTGTTTCCAGTCTAGGAGCAGGGAGACAAAGTGACAAATCACTATAATATAAACCCAGGGATGAAAAGGGGAAAGGGGTGTAATCTCCATCTCCAGGGACCTTCTAAACAAGATGAGGCCAATTACTGTCCTGAGAGTTTCAGGCATTGCCCTGACTATGTGCCAGGGACTGCCCCCACCACCTACATAAGGCTCTTTGACTCTTCCAGAAGAGCAGTTTGTATGTAGAATCTGGGTTAAGATGACAGCAGATTGAGTATAAATAGACAGTAGCTCACCAGCTGTCAGGGCAAGCTGCAGCCAGCTCCACGTAAATAAGCACAGGGGGGCCTGGGAAAACCTATTAGACACCATTAGTCCTGCTGGGGCCTGAAGAGCATTTCCAGGGTGGCATGAGATCACTAAATCACAGAGGCATATAACACAGATAAGGAATAGCTCTTATAAGAGAGAACCACTGAATGACAGAGCTAGAAGGGAAGATGATAGACAATGGAAAAATAGAATTATATTGAGAATGAGAAGACAGAACATAGAAGAACTGTTAAGGGTATGTGGGTAAATATTTAACAACCAGCTCTCAAAAAAAATACCCTACACATTTTTTTCAGTTTAATTTACATTATTACAATTTTCTCTATTACTTTTTAAAATCTATACAATCAACAAAATAATATATTGAGCCCTGATTTGTAGTTTGCCAATTCCCAAGTTATACCCATGCTAAAAATTTAACCATCATGTGCAGAGATTCAGTTCAAATTGGATGCAGCACAACCCTACTAGTGACATCCCTTTCTTATATAGAAGAAAAGAAAGATATGAGGCTTAAAGGGATCATGTGACTAGTAAATGACAGATCAAGACTTGAACCCAGGTTTTTAAAGCCTTTTGAAAGTACAGTATTTCCCTCCTCCTGTTGTTTCCCAGGATTACGCTCTGCTGTCAGCAAAATTTAGGAACTAATAGGAGTCATCCTGACATAAGCCTTGGAAATAAATTGGCCTTTGTTGAAGGTGATCTCGTGAAAGACTGTGAAGAGTAGGAAGATCTCTGCCAGCTTGGGAAAGGACAAATGTTCCATGTTTCAAAAAAGACAAGAGACAGGTATCTGCACACTATGATGTGAGAGTTTGACTTTAAATACTGTCAACATTTTGCAACTTATAACCTTAGATGGAGGATGAGTGACTCCTTATATATGTAAAGTATTATCTCTTTAAGATGCTGCCTTTTGAAGTGAAGCAGTCTGGGTGTGAAAGGGTCAGAAAATACTTTTGTGTAAAGAAAAAAGACAAATGTACTGGGAAAGGATGCAATACATTGCATCCTTCATAGATCTGCAATTTGATGCCTGGAAGGAACAAAAAAGAACTTTGGTTTATTAAAAACAACTTGCTAAAATTCATATATAAAGAAATACGAATTTCAGATGGATACAACCATTTGGGGGTAGAAAATTAATCGTGACAGAAATATATAAAAGCTTCTGTCTTCTGATAATGGATGTTACTCTTCTCTATGCAAACAATAAACAATTGATGGTTTAAAGGGTGCAGAGAAAAGAATTTTGACAATTAAAACCTGATAAAATGTGTGTATAAATAAACTCATTTTTCAGATATAGATAGTGGAGAAGGACCATTTTGAGAACTGATAAATGACTGAAGCTGTAGGACAACTCATTTGAATGTAACTGTTTTAAGATGTAAGAGTGTAAGCTTCACTGTTTGAAGATTGATGACTAAATAAAAACTGTTGATTTCACAGGGGAGATTTGAGAGAAAAGAGGTGGTATATGCCAAGTGAGTCAAACTGCCAAGATCACCTTGACCTCTGTCTCCCACCAAAATTCTATAGAAATTGCTCAAGACCTTGAACTGAAATCTTAGATAGCAACACCTACCCACCCCTAGCCCCAGAACACCAACTCTTTCCAGTTCTGCCCCTAAGAAATCTATGAGAATAACCTTCTGCAGAAATGCCCCAGCAATATCAATCATCCAACTGCTAACCAATTCCACAAAGAGGCAGGTAAACTCAAGAGCTTTGGAAACAGTAGAACTCTCATTTCTCCCGACCAACCACTGGTCATTCTTCCATCCTAGCTTCCATAGCCTTTATCCAAGGAAGCAAGAAAGGGATGGCCCTCCCTGTTGATTTCCTATGAACCAACACCTACAGCATAGTCAAATTGGTTTAGTTGAAGCAGCGTGGTATATTGAAGGATAAACAGGAAGCAACATGTATCAGATGAGTTAAACCACTACCACCACCATTTCCTCAACCACCATATCTTCACAGATTCTTATAAAGATAGCCCAGGAGCCTTGATCCAAGAGTCTTGGGAATGTCAGTGGCTCCTTCCCTTCCCAGCCCAATAAACTTGCTTCCAGGCCTGTCCCCATCACTATCATTGTGAAAAGCAGCCCTTGTAAATAAAAGGACCACCATTCTCACCACCATTAACTCTAGCTAATGACTAAATGCTACCAAAAGCAACCAGCCCTTGCCTCCTCAGCAGTCACAGCTAATGATGTCCTTAGGACTATTAAACAGTTCAAAATTAGAAATGCTTTAATCACTGGAAATTACATTAAAAATTTTCATTACCATTTGCTTTACCACTAAACCCTAAGCACCATGAGACCTTTTCATGAGGCTTGGAGCTAAAACTGGCTGTATGTGTTGTATCCTAGATGAGAATGGAAGCTTCTGGGGATCAAGTACTGTCCCCTCGTTTCTTTTGTAACCTGAAGACCAATGTTTAGCACAGGCCTTGGTATCTAGTAAGAGTTTTATAATTTTAACTATGAACCTTTCTAATTCATTCATTAATGATTTCCATGAATTTTTACTACATAAAGTAAGTCACTGAACATCAAGAGATTTCGAAATTCAAGCCATAAACAGCATTAAACCTGGAAATTAATGGTGAAGAGGCTGAGGAAATCTGGCTAAAATGATTTAATAAAAAGTAAAAGAAGGAGGAGGAGAAAGACTGCTAGGGGAAAGTGGGAGGAGAAGCAAATTCTGTTGCAGCTATGTTGGAAAAAAAATAACCCAGATTCACATGGAGTATAAATACAATAATTCAGGTTAATAATATAAATGAAAACACATGATTTTATTAATAGATACCGAAATGACTTTTGTGAAAAATCCGAGATACATTTCTGTTAACAACACTAGAAAACATAGGAATAAATAGATCTTTCCTTGATACAGTGAAAAATGTCTACCTAAAATTGAGAGTTAACATTTAATGTACCAGAGAAAAGGTTAGATGCCTTTCCAATAAGATCAGAGGTAAAACAAGAATGTGCATTATCACCACTACTATCTAACATAATATGAAAAATATGAATTGTAGCAGTGACAAGGAAGAAATAAAAGGATTAACCATGTTCAAAGAGGAAATGAAATCAAAGCTTTTCACAGATGACAGTGATTTATTTAGAAAACCCTAAAAAGTCAACCAAAAATTAATTCAAACAATACATTCAGCAAAGTTGCAGTATAGAAAATAAAATTATACATCATCAGCATTCCTGTTTATTATCAAAAATAACAAAACTAGGAATAAAACAATAATAAAACATGGGAGATCTAGAAAGAAAAAATTCATTAAAAATAACTATAGAAACTGGGAAATATTTTAGAGTAGATCTACCAAGATATATCCAGGAATGATGTGAATCTAACTATAAAAACTCTTTGCAGAAATGATGACAGACCTAAATAACTGGAGAAATATTAAGTACTTATGTCTAATTTGACTTAATTTAATAAAAATAACAGGGCAACTATGTGCCACAATGGATAAGAGTTCTGGACCTGGAGTCAGGAAGACCTGAATTCAAATTTGGCCTCAGAAACTTACTAGCTGTTTGACCTTGGGCAGGACATTTAACCCTGTTTGTGTCAATTTCCTTATCTATAAAATTATCTAGAGAAGGAAATGGCAAATCACTCCATTATATTTGCTATGAAAACCCAAATGGGGTTAAAAAGAATCGGACACAGATGAAATGATAAAATAACAGTAATCCTATCGCTAAATCTTTTATGAGGTAGCTATGTGGCATGTTCTGATGGCAATCAAAGTAGCACTTTGCTCCTTGTTTCAGCTAATCAAGTACCTTTGAGTCTCACCTTTGATTGTGTCAAATCTTTGTTGGAAACAGTATACATCACGTTACCCTTAACAGGCCTAAGGGAATTTGGAGACCTTCCATGCCCTTAAAAGGCCTAAGGTCATCATGTGGGTTCATGGTGGGAGGAGCTTGCTTAAAGATTGAAACAGGAAGGGTGGAGCAGGAGAGGTAGAACAAGGAGTGGAGTAGATAAAAACTTGAGCACAGGCTGGGACCAAGCAGAATTAAGAGGGTGAATGCTGGTGATTTCAGCACTATGTTGTTCTGTCTGTTGGTGTTACTTTGTCAGATAGACGCATTCTGTCTGTTGAATTGTGTTACTTTGTCACACAGATGCACTCTATTTGTTGATTTGTGTTGATTTTTCAGACCAAAAGTGAATTGAGATGATGGCAAAGTGTGTAAATATTGTTGTAGCCCTGTTGAGCTTTGTTTTCCTAGAAACAGAAACTGTGAAGAGCTTGGGGTGGAGCAGTGCTTATGAGCTTGACATGTAATAGGAGCAGAGAGCTGCTTACCTGTGAATCCAGGCAACAGTCAGGTGAATCAAGGCAAGAGTTGGGAGCAAGGAAGAGGAACCATGGGGTTTAGAAGTCAGCCTTAAGTCAAGATGAAAGAGAACTTTACTTGGGTACTCAGCAATAACTGATGATATTATAACTTACTGTGACCTAGGAGTGGATGACCTTTATATTTTCCACTGCTCCTTCAGGATTATTAGCTTAAAGATGATTACCCCTTAAGGATGATTGGCATCTAACCTCAAGTCAAGATGAAAGAAGACTTCAGATTGGTATTTTATTTAGACTGAGGAGATTGTGACTTATTGCATGATATGTTTTGTTTAAGACTATGTGGCTACCTTATCAATAAGTTATTGTGTTACACTGTTGTGAATGTCGTGCTTTAGTTTCTTCTTCTTCTTCTTCTTCTTCTTCTTCTTCTTCTTCTTCTTCTTCTTCTTCTTTGCTTTTTGTAAGGGGTAATGCAGGGCAATTGGGGTTAAGCAACTTGCCCAACATCTACTAGTAAGTCTTAAGTGTCTGAGGCCAGATTTGAATTCAGGTCCTCCTGACTTCAGAGTTGATGCTCTATTCATTGTGCTACCAACCTACCCCTGTGCCTTAGTTTCTTGAATGTTTTGTTTTAGTTTATTGCCGAATAAAGAGTTCACTATACTATATGATTAGATCCTTAAAGTTATTCTCAGCAGCAATCCTCAGGTGAGCTGCTCATGATTGGCTTTATACATACTGGATAGAGCTCTAGACCTGGAAACAAGAGGACCTAAGTCAGCGGTTCTCAACCTGTGGGTTGTGTTCAGTTTGTAACAATGAAAATACATCCTGAATATCAGATAGATTCATAACAGTAGCAAAATTATGGTTATTAAGTAGCAACAAAAATAATTTTGTGGTTGGGGGTCACCACAACATGAGGAACTGTATTAAAGGGTTGCAGCATTAGGAAGGTTGAGAACCACTGACCTAAGTTCAAATCCAATCTCAGACACTTTCTGACTGTATGACTCTGGGCCTTGTTTGCCTCAGTTTAAGGTCACTTAACCTTGTTTGCCTCAGTTTCCTTGTCTGCAAAATGAGCTGAAGAAAGGAATGGCCAACCACTCTAGCATCTTTGCCAGGAAAACCCCAAATGAAGTTGCAAAGAGTTGGATATGACTAAAACTACTACTAACAATGACAACCAAGGAAAATTACAATGCCACTTACAGTAATTTATTCTGTGCCATTCTAATCAAACTGCCCAAAGATTATTTTATAGATCTAGAAAAATTATAAGAAAATTCATTTGAAAAACAGGTCAAGAAATAACAAGAGTGATAATGAAAAACAATGGTAAAGAAAGGAGTCTATCCATACCAGCTATCCTACAAAACAGCAATTATTAATACATTTTTGACCTGGCTAAAAAAGAAACAGTTATCAGTGGAACAAATTAGATCTACAACATGGAGATATAAGAGAAACAGTAAAAGAGGCCCAGAAAGCCAATGAGGAGAAGAATGCCTTAAAAAGTCGAATTTCCCAGATGGAAAAAGAATCTCAAAAGCATTCTGAAGAAAATAATTCTTTCAGAATTAGAGTGGAGCAAGTAGAAGCTAATGACTGTATGAGAAACCAAGATATTATTAAACAGTTACAAAGAAATGAAAAAATAGAAAGCAATGTGAAATATCTCCTTGAAAAAAACCACTGACCTGGAAAATAGATCCAGGAGAGACAATATGAAAATTATTGGTCTACCTGAAACCCATGACCAGAAAAAGAACTTGGAAAGCATC
>JAQQSW010022009.1:0-10546 GCA_028646575.1 Pseudocheirus occidentalis
AGAGAGAGAGAGAGAGAGAGAGAGAGAGAGAGAGAGAGAAACAGAGACAGACACAGAGACAGAGACAAAGACAGAGAGACAGAGACAGAAAGAGATATTGAAGTAGAAATGATGATACTAGAAAACTAAATGTACTGAGGTGCAAGTTGTTAAGAGAGAGTGGAAAGTCAACAATGACTCCCTGGTGAGCTAACCTGGATCACCTCAAGAAGGGTGGGGAGTTGAACATATAGAAGAAAGTTCACAAGTGGGCAGGATATAGGGTAACAGACAGTGAGCTCTGTCTTAGGCAAGTTGAATTGGAGATGCTTAAGGGTCACCCAGATGACTCTGTCCAGCAGATAGATAAACTAATGGCCCAAATGAATGATAGACTGATAGATTGATGGAGCAAGGATTTATTAAACAGAATTTGCCAGGCACTGGGATAAGTGCTGAGAATAAAAATATAAGTAAAATGTAGTCTCTACCCTCAAGAAGTTTATGTTCTAATGGGGCAAAACAATATATGTAAGGGAGGTAAAAAAAAATGAGAGGTGGTGATAGGGGTTACCCATATGAGGGAAACATTCAACAGAAATTTTTGGAGTCATGGAGTAAACCGGGTTTGGTATAAGCATGGCTGTTGTGTATACTTCCTTAAATGGAAGATCAGGGATAAACTAACCAATCAGAGGAAGAGACTCAACAGGTAGTTAGTGATTCATGACTAGAGTTCAGGGATAAATAGGTAAGGTGAGGATATCTAAATTCGGGAATGAAAACCAGAATGTTGATCAATAGACACACAAGGAAGCTGATTAGCTCACCAAGTAAGAATAGACAAAAAAGAGAAGGAGAGGGCTCAGGAAAGATCACTGAGGTAAACCAACACATTGGGAATCCATGGATGACTGAGAATGTCAAGTCATGCTGAAAGGAGGCCAGGAGAGATGGATGGCATAAACACCTACAGGGAGAGTATCCAGAAGGAGAAAGCAATCAACAATATCAAAAACAGAGAAGTCAAAAAGGATGACAACTGGAAAAAGGCTATTTGATTTTTAAAACAAAGAGGCTAACATTAGAGGAAGCAGTTCAATCAAGGGGCAGGTATGACAGCCAGGTTGGAAGGGGCTGAGACTCAAGAAGGAGGTGAAAAAGTAAAACTGAATAGCACTTTCTAGGAGTTTGGCTGTGAAAAGAAGAAAGATATAGAAACTAATTTAAAGAGGAGGTAATATCAAGGGAAGGAATTTTTGTCTGTTTTTAAGGCTAGCAAATATCTAGACATATTGATGGACAGTAGGGTAGGAGTGAGGAGATTAAGCGAGCCTACATACTAGGGAGAGGATGGAAAGTTTCCTGTAATTAATGGGATTATCCTTATAATAAATAAAGATAACTGAGCACACTAGAGGAGCCTCAATTTTTATAGGATACATTAAATTAATTATTTCTAACTTCGAGGAAATGAAATTCAGAATTTTTCTTTAGAAAAAAAGTGCTCAGTTTTTAAAATGCCTTGTAAATGATAGTAAAATATTAAATATATATTTTGAGGCCATAAAAACTATTGCAGACTCAATCACTTATTTTTCTCTATGTGTGGTGTACCCATTTTGTTAAAAAAAAAAACATGATACCTAGTTGACAAAAGCTCATTTCTAAACCACTCTAAGATTCATAAATTCTTAGAATCCTGAGAAACAAGTAGGGCAAATGTTATTATTTTTATTTTAGAGAAAAGGAAATTGAAGGTCAGAGAAAGAAAGGGACATGGCCAGTGTTGCATAGATACTAAGTACTAGAGCTGAGAGAGGAAACTAGACCTACTTTCTCCAGGTCTAGAACTCTTCCCATTCTCCAATGATCACTCTAATCATTCTATACCACTTGACCTTCCAAACGTGCATACTGAGTTAGAACTGCAGACAGACGAACCAAGTAAATAGTAGCCAAGGGTATTGTAAATGTATAACACATCCTAAAAATAGATGCCAAATGAAGGAAGTGGCGTGTTTGCTAAAAATCCACGGACTCTTGTGACACCTCTAAGGTGACATTTAGTGGGAGGTCTATAAGAGCCCATCTGCCTCGGGGCCTTTCTTGATGCAGAACAATTAGTTAGTGAATCTTCACTCCTCCTCCTCCATGTACCCTCCCTAGCAAGTCATTAAAATGGGGAACTTAAAGGTAGCAAGAGTTTAACCACAGTCAAAAATCACAACTGAGGGAAGGAGGGGAAAGGTAGACAGAGAGATGGATGGATAGAAGAACTTATGGCTGGACAGAGATGCAGAGAGAGAGGCATAGAAAAAGAGAGAGAGAGGAGAAACAGACAGGCAGAGACAGCCAAGGGACAGAGAAAAAGAGAGACAGAGAAAGAAAGAGGAAGAAACAGAGAGGCAGAGTAAAGGTGGAGAGGAAAGGAAGAGAGAGGGAGGAAGAGACATAGAGAGCAAGAGAAGGGGAGAAGGAGAGAGAGACAGAGAAAGACAGAGACACAGAAACAGAGACAAAGAGATAAAGAACTCACAAATATAGAGACAAAGACTGATAGAAACAGAGACCAAGAGCAACAGAAAAAGATGGAGATGAATACAAAGAGAGAGAGACAGAGACCCAGAGACAGAAAGAAACAAAGAGATAGAGTCAGAGAGAAACAGAGACCAAGAAGGACAGAGACATAGAGACCAAAACAGAAAGAAACAGAAAGAAAGAAAGCAAAGAAGCAAGTAGGTAGAACGGAAGAGACAGAGAGAAGGGCAGACAGACAGAGGGACAGAAAGTTTCAAAAACTATGGTAAAAGTCTTCTCCTGCTGCCCTGGGAACCTTTCTCACCAATGATAGCTAAAGAACATGTGAGCCAGTCATGAGCTTCAATTCCTCTTCTATGGAGTCAGGTACCAGTTGCTCTGTTATAACTATGGGATATTTCTACAAAACAATGCCATTAATGCCTCCAGTCACCCTCTATGCCTCAGCTATTAAACTCCCAAAGAGAAGTTTGCTTGTTTTTACTATCCTGTTATTGAGTCCTAGGCTAATGGAATGTTGTATTAGCCCCATTATTTATGTGATTAAGCTGCATTTTGTTGAGTTTATAGGCCAGCAACAGAGTTGGCAAGCTGGTTGCCAAAAAATTAAGCCATGTTCTTCATTGCATCAGGGATTTCTGTTAAAAGAACAGACTCTTGACAGTACAGACAAGAAAAAGAAAAAGAAAAAAAAAACTAAAACTTTCCTGTAGGGCAACTAGAAAGAAAACTTTCAAGGGGGCAAACTGCATTCCTTCATTCTGATGAGTAAGAGAAATATTCCAGTCTGTATTTCTGTTTACAGAATGAGTAGAGAAAATAAAAGGGGGGGCACAAAAAATTTGAATTTTTACAAAAACTACAATAGCAAAAAAAAATTCGAATCAGTTCTTCTCTTTCCTTCCATACCATTAACTAAATTGTAAAAATAGTATCTATTTCCTCAGCAAGCATAAATTTTCATTTTATAACATACATGTGCATTTTAAAACATCAGAGGTATTAGAAATAACAGTGGCTGACTTTCAACAGCTCATGTACATAGTAAGTAATGTTGATGCAAAAGCAGTTCCAATTAAGTTTCTCATCTCTACAGTCCCCACACTTAAGAAGTTGACCAGATCAAGGCTACATTAGCAACTGTCATAAGGGAAAAAAAGTAGCACTGTCTTACTAATCATATTAGGTCTGGTCCAACAGTTTACTGTGGCTACATACTTCCAAGGACGTCTTAGGCTAGAAAACTTTCTCTGATTCATCTGCCTGAGAGGCAGCATTTTTGTTCCTTCTGCAGTATGTAAAAGTGGGCTCTGCTGGACAGCACCATATACAGAAACCCTACATTTGCAAGAGGGTTTAAATATCCCTGAAAGGACAGCTTCCTGTTCAAGGCAAGCAAAGCATAATTGATTTATGTACAATGACATATGAAGTATGATTTTCACTTTCCAAATGGCACCACACATAAAATCATGAGGTACTTCAACTAGCCAGTAAGATCAGTGAGTCCAGTGTAACAGCATCCCACTTCTCCTCCAGCCCCCCAGCCTCATTATCTCAAATATGCCCCATCTGGTGCCCTGGGGACCAAGCTCTTCAGAGACCTGATGGAGAACAGAAGTAAAATTTTTGGGATCAAACCTATACCAGACAAGTTTCATTTCCAGTAATCCAAGGAGTATTTTATGCTCTAATTTCCTAATGAAGATAATGACATTCATTTCCAATATTAAAAACTTTATCCTTATAGAAATTTATTAACATTTTTACCAAAAAAAGTGAAAAAAATGGTGCTAATTTTCCACATCATATTAACCGATGTTTAAAATATTCAGAAATTAATGATTTCTGAGTCAATTAAGTTACACTTTTTTTTGAAAGGGAAAACTTCCATGTAGAAGCAGAAGAAGGAGTAGAGGTAAAATTTTTGTAACTCTTTGATTCCATTGCAAGACTGTACACATGAGTCTAAGTCACCACATCAGTTTCAAGCTATCCAGTGCAGAGACCTGAAGAAATATTCAGTTTAAGCACTACTTTTCTCTAGAGAGCTCTTTGAGTAATAAGGAAATGACAATACAAGGGCTAAGAATGAATGGAAGGAGACATCAAAGAAGAATCCAAAGATTCACAACTGCTACAGAATTGTATAAAGCTGAACTGTAATATTAAAAGACCCTAATTAGAAGAGGGAGTTAGCAAATTTAATACTTGGGATTTCTCTTCTATCTCTCAACCAAGGTTTTCTTCTGCTGCTGATCCTTCCAATGTATCATCAAACTAGGGAACTCAGCCTCCTGTGTTTGAAAGAAAACCCCATCCTACTTTGTTTTTTTAATGGGATGTCATATGAATAGTTCAGAAAAAGAAATTCACATGAAAAACAGGTTCAGAAATCAGAAACTTAGTGTTTTGTCTCTTTTTAACACACCATTTGAGAAAACAAAGAGGCAATCAACATGTTTGAGAACCTAACAGTGGGAAATCACAACATTCATTTCTACCAACAGTATTTCAAACTTCCACTAAAAATAGCTGTTCTGTGCCCAGGCTTAATGTCTTAGCTATGACCAATGAGAATGCAGCATAGTCTAATTGTATCTGACTGCAAGTTGCAACAGCAGGGCCAGTGAGTGTTCAGGGAGCTGGACTGCTTCTAACTTTTAATCACCTCGAGTGTCATTTAATTAGCTTGATTTTGCTTCAACTTTAGGAAAATGTATAGATGTCCTCACCATGTTTCCCAGCCTCAGATCTAAAAAGAGCAGGCATGATTTCAGGATTTTCGGAACTTTCCTGCCTTTCCATCATGCCTGGCAGCTGTTCACCAACCACACCTGGCACAACACACCTTAAAATGGGCTTCTTGTCAGGTGGGAGAGCTAGTCCTGACTAGCTCACAAAAAATAATATCAGAACTCCATATAGAGTAAGTCTCTCTCCCTCATTTTATTCCAACCCTTAGTTGGGTCTTCCTATGTATGACTAATCTGCAGTTAGCTGCTCACTACTCCTATGACTAGCAATGTTTTCTTTTGTCCTCTGAGCTCTGTCTCTGCACTTTTGACACTTTCTCCTAATGACTGGCATCCCTAGGCAAGGGCTTCAGTCTCCCTAAAGTGTTGGGGAAACTGCAATTGACAAATGTTTCTCCCAACTTAGGAGGTGGGGAGGGGAAGGATGGAAGAAATTCTGTTTCTTTTGACCCTCAGATACAGCCTCCCTCCTAGCAGCATAAACATCATTCCAGCCAGCGCAAGGAATCAAACCTCTTTTGACTCACCTGGTGCTGAAGACCAGCGCTGGGAAGAGAGGAAACAAGTAGAATGCGGTGATAAATTTCATCCTGTAGCCCAGTCCCTTACGTTCTTCCTTTTCTTTCTCTTTCCCACTCTCCTTTTTCTTGCCTCTTCTCCGCTCTCTCGGGCTCTCGTTCTGTATTATTATCTGATTCACAAAGCCTGGCTCCTGAAAGAAGACAATTTCCTTCCACGAAGGTTTTCAGATCTCGAAAGCAGGCAGGCAGGCAGACGGACCTACAGACTGCCTAAGGAAGAGAGCTTCGAATAGGGGGCTGAGCTCCAAGGAGTGATGTCACAGGCAACGAGGCTGCCTCTGCAAGCCTCCTGCCGAATAGTCTGCCAGCCTCCAGCAAAACGGCGACTCTATTGATGTCCTGAAGGATTTGTTATTACTAGCAGTTTAAGCGGCGACCAGAGAGATAGAGCTAGGACCACGGGCAGCACCTGGCACGGAGGTCCCAAGCTTGCAACTCTGCTCAAAGCAATGCTCCAGCTAATTAAATCAGCATCACTTGGCAGAAGGTGAGCTGAGCTCCACTGAGAAGGAAGGAGTAGGCAGTATTTAAAGTAACAGACAGGTTTCAAGCAACACATTGAAACTGCACATACAAGGGCAGGGGTTGTTGAGTGAGGATTTAAAATGTTATTCTCATGAGAAATAAAAAAAAAAAAAGATAAGCCTTGGGGGAAAATATCAGCTGTTAAAGATGCATCATGACCCATCGTGCCATATCAAAGCCTTGCACTTGTGAGAAGAAACTGTAAAGACTTTTAAGGTAATTAAGCCCCATTTTCCTCCCTTAGCTTTCTGACTCCCACCTAGCTGCCAATAAAGCTACCCCCCTCCCCAAGAACTGGTAGAGTTTGGTAGCCCAAGCTTAGTCACTTCCTTTGTCCTCTGGTTAAAATCCTCAGGTAGACACGAATGAGTGTGCCCCATTTCCAAATTAACTTCCCCCCCTTCTTTTCCCACAGAAATGCGAAGAAAAAGGGCATCAACTGGCAGTCCAAAAGAATTTTGGCTACTCCAGAAAGAGAGAAACTTGGCATGACAGAATCCTTGTTGATAATAGCTTCTCTTGCAAAGCAGTGAAGGTTTCCTGAAACAAGATCAATAAGAGTTTGCTTCATTCTCCATTTAAAGAAGCAACAGACCACCTCCCCACAGTGGGATCCAATTCAATCCAACAAAACAAATTTCTATTGCATTTAAAGCACCAAGGAAGATACAGGGATGAAAAAGATACGGCCCTTTTCTTCCAGCACCTTACATTAGGAAAAAATTCAAGTTTCTATGCTACTTAAAGGTCAACAAAGTACTTTATATCAACAGGTTGATACTGTAAGTATTATGCCCATCTTGTAGATGAATACACTGAGACTTCTGGAGAAGTGACTCTCCCACTGTTGCATGGCTTACAATTTAACTGGACAAATGTCCTTCAGACAAATGACTCTAGTACAAAAAGTACAAAATGGAACTTTGGATCATAAATTTAGAAAGGAAACAGACACTATAGGTCATCTAGTGGGACCTCCATCATCTTACAGATCCAATTATTCATAAAATTAAATAGGTTATCCCATATCATGGGAATAGGAAGTTGCAGAGCCAAGAAACAAGCTCAGGTCTTTAATTCACATTGAGTTTCAGAAGCATAAATTATTCTATAAAGTAGTATGGTAATGAAGAGATATGTTTAAGCTTCAAGTCCCACTTTTTCTCTTTTTAATGACAAGTTGTAACTTTTATGTAATTCTGCAAACATTTATTAAGTACTTTTTATATTCAAGATTCAGTGCTAGGTGCTGGGGCATTAAAAAAAAAGCAAACCAGCAATCAAAGAAATAAAAGGACAAAAAAGCCCAATTCCTATCTTCAAGAAGCTCAGAAGGGGTGGGGGTTGCTGAGAATGGTGGTGGCATTTTATCACATGTAGTTAGATAATCTGAGAAATATTATTATTATTATTATTATTATTATTATTAAGCCTAATTAGGAAAGACTTCATGATGACAAACTGAGTATGAGAAGAAGCTAGCTATCTTATTAGAAGAAGAGTAAGGAGTGCATTACAAGCATGACACTGAGAACAACATCCTGTGCAAAGGAACAAAGGTAGGAGAATTGGAGCAAGGGATGTCCGTATAGAATGTAAGTGGGGGTGGGTTGCAGGGGAATTCCAGCCAATGACATTGAAACCAATGAATAAGATCTTGTTCAAACTGAACAACAGCTCCCTGGACAGCAATCAGATTTAGAGAAAACATGAGTAGACGTATACAAGTGTGCTCAGATGTGAGCTACATGTCACTTGGGAAGAAAAATAACCACAAATCTCTAAAATTGATCTTTGAATCTAAAAGAGATCGTAATTCACACCTCAGTGGTGTTTTCTAACATTAGCTTTTTGGTTCAGTTTGGAAAGTCATCATTGAGTCTGACTATCTACCTCTAATATATCTAATATTCTAACCATATGTGTTACATAATAACATAAAGCCAAATAAATCAGGTTGCTGTCCCAATTAGGGCTTAAGGATATAATATGTCAAGTGTGAGGCTAGGGAAAGTAGTACAGCAGAAAGAATACTGGACTTGCAGTGAGGATGAGAACAATTTGAAACTTGCTTCAGATGCTCAACAGGTGTGTAATCCTGGGCAAGTCACTTAATAACTCTCTTCAGTCCATTTACTCATTTTTAAAATGATTGTGATCATAATAAAACTATTATGAGGACTGATCACTGAATTCACATATTTAAAGCATTTGTTTTACAAGCACATTCTCTCTCTCTTTCTCTGTCTCTCTGCCCCTTTCTCCCTCCCTCTCCCATATCCCCCATATACACATTACATTTTCACATTACATGAATGCCACTTATTAATTTTATGATACTTCTCAATGAAATCTTCTCCCCACCCTCTACTTCCACCTCCACCGATATATCATGTATCCTATGATCATGAATACAAACAATCCCCAAACTTGATCAGGCTGTTGTGTCTTTTTTTTTCTAAATAGGAGGAAAGTCTTTTTTTTTTCAGCAAAAGCATTAGTGTATCAGGTTGGTTATTCATTGGATATATTTTTGGACTGAGAGTTTGGAAACTCTTTTAGTTTGGGAGGATAAAAGAATGATATCCTGAATTCTGATGAAGTTCTGTCTCTAAGGAGAAGTCTTTATTTCTCAGGAAATTATGTGACCGTTAGTCTTCATTGCCCATGACATTCTGTCTTCACTGTCATGGGGAAATTAAAATCTAGAATTGATCTGATAGCTTCAGAAAATGGGCATATGAATGTTAAAGTCTCTTTCCATGCATTTAGCATACACATTTAGAAAAGAGTGGTCACCATATCCTTTATGAAACAGCCCCCTGCTACCCTGCCATAATTCCCTAACCTAAGGAAACATAATCCCACCCTAGGAAAATATCAGAAAAACAGGTGCTGCTTTCTATGCGTTATCACCATGGTGGCCGGGACCCTGTACACATATCCTGAAAACTGGCGGGCCTTCAAGGCCCTCATTGCTGCACAGTACAGCGGGGCCCAGATCCGCGTGCTGTCCGCACCTCCCCACTTCCACTTTGGTCAGACCAACCGAACCCCCGAATTCCTCCGGAAATTTCCTGCGGGCAAGGTCCCAGCGTTTGAGGGCGATGATGGGTTCTGTGTGTTTGAAAGCGACGCCATTGCACACTATGTTAGCAACAACGACCTTCGAGGCTCAAGCCAGGAGGCGGCTGCCCAGGTGATCCAGTGGGTGAGCCTTGCCGACAGTGACATCGTTCCTCCAAGCCAGTACCTGGGTGTTCCCCACTCTCGGCATCATGCACCACAACAAACAAGCTACAGAGAATGCAAAAGAGGAGGTGAGGCGGGTTCTGGGGCTGCTCGATGCCCACCTGAAGACTAGGACGTTTCTGGTGGGGGAGCGTGTGACTCTGGCCGACATCACAGTTGTGTGCACCCTCTTGTGGCTCTATAAGCAGGTCCTAGAGCCATCGTTCCGGCAGGCCTTCCCCAGCACCAACCGCTGGTTCCTCACCTGCATCCACCAGCCCCAGTTCCGGGCAGTATTGGGAGAGGGGAAGCTCTGTGAGAAGACGGCACAGTTTGATGCTAAAAAGTTTGCTGAGTCAGCCCAAGAAGGAGGTCCCGAGGAAAGAGAAGGGGTAGCGAGAAGAGAGACCGAAGGCCCAGGCAGAGCGGAAAGAAGAGAAGAAGGTGGCCGCAGCCCCCGGCCCTGAGGAGGCCAAAGATCCCTTTGCCCACCTGCCCAAGAGCACGTTTGTGTTGGATGAGTTTAATAGAAAGTACTCCAATGAGGACACACCGAAGGTGGCCCTGCCGTACTTCTGGGAGCACGTGGACCGTGACGGCTGGTCCCTGTGGTACGCCGAGTGCCGCTTCCCCCAGGAGCTCAGCCAGACCTTCATGAGCAGCATCCTCATCACTGGAATGTTCCAGCGCCTGGACAAGCTGAGGAAGAACGCCTTTGCCAGCGTCATTCTTTTTGGCACCAACAATAGCAGCGCCATTTCTGGAGTCTGGGTTTTCCGGGGCCAGGAACTCGCTTTCCCACTGAGTCCAGACTGGCAGGTAGACTATGAGTCCTACACGTGGCGGAAGCTGGATCCTGGCAGTGAGGAGGCCCAGACCATGGTTCGAGAGTACTTCTCCTGGGAGGGGGCCTTCCAGCACGTGGGCAAACGC
>JAQQSW010022010.1:0-10546 GCA_028646575.1 Pseudocheirus occidentalis
AACTTGTGCTTGTAACTTGTGCTTGTATTCTCTGGAGTTCAGGGTGCTGACTTTTTCCCCTGAACTAGGTAAATGATATGTTTGTTTGATTAAAGAAAGATTGTTAACCCATCTTGAGTTCCTTTCCTTTAGAAAAGCAGATCTAAGAACCTGTGCTAGCAGCTGCCCTGGGTATGCTAGGGTGCTTGCTGATACAACAGTTAGCTAGAATATTCATACAGCTGGTTGAAGACTTCAAAAGAATGTTTCACAACAGGTCTATTAAGTTTCTTTTAACATTTCCTTGAATAATAATTGGTATTACTTCCCCTTGCCTATATTATCCCTGCTCTGCTACTTATTACCTCTATGACTTTGGATAAACCATATCTCAGACGGTTCATCTCTAAAATGAAGGGACTGGGCTAAATCAGATGCTCTTGAGTTAGAGTCTGAGAACTTTGATTTAAAAAAATATTTTGATGTCTGTGTTCTTTTTACTTGAATACACTTTATTTTATGCATTTAAAAACAATATTCTGAGAAGGGGTCTGTAGGCTTCACCAGACTTCCAAAAGGGTCCTTGACACACACAAAAAAGATTAAGAACCTTTGGACTAGATAATAAGAACAATAGTTAATGCTAATATTTTGCTTTAAGATTTGCAAAAACTTTACGTGTTATTTTGTTCAGTCCTTACAAAAACTCAAGGAGGTAGGTGCTGTTATTATTCCACCAATTATAGATGAGAAAACTGAGTCTGAAAGAGGATAAGTGACTGTCCATATAGCCAATGACTATGATAGGTTTCAAACTCAGTTCTTCCTGATCCTAAGTCCATCCCTAGATCAACTGCATCACCTAACTGCTTCCAGACTAGATTTATAAGATCCCTTTTAGCTCTAAACCTTATGATTTTAGAAGCAGTGTCTAAGGCTGTCACAGGATGGCAGAACAAAGAAATGTATTCTGCATTTCAAAAAGGGTCCTGAACTTAAGTGTTTCGAAGACCTGGGTTTGAGGCTAAGTTCTGCTACCTTCTAGAATATGACTCTGAATAAATAGCTTCGACTTTCTGAGCCTTGCTTTTATCATCTGTGAAACAACAACAATGATCCAGTCTTCTCTACAAGGTTGTAAAGTGTAAAAATCATATAAATCAGAGCTATAATTACTATGACATTGCTTTGTCCTAGGATTGCCTCCCACCTGTCTGTTTGACCTTTGCAGCTTCTCTTCTATGCTTTGCCCCCATAACCATTGGTGTATCCAAGAGTTCTGTCCTAGGTTCTCTTTTCTTTTTCTTCTACATCCTCTCTGTTGATCTCACATATTTCCATGGATACAAATGTCATTTCTATGTTGATCACTTTCAAATTTATATACATAGCCCTCATAGCTCTCCTGAGTACCAGACCCATTTTACCAACCATATATTGGACATAATAGGCAATCATTACTACCCATACCGAACACCTACCTTACCTCCAACTTCCCTATTACTATTGAAAGTGCCACCATGTTTCCATTCACTTAGGCTTGAAATCTAAGTGCCATCCTTACTCTCTCATATCCAAATTGCTTCCAAGACTGTTGATTTCATCTTTGTAAGATCTCTCACATGCAGCCTTTTTGCTCCTCTGATACTACTACCACCACTGTGCATTTCTTCATTGCCTTATGATTGGGCAATGGTGATATCCTGCTGGTTGGTCTCCCTGCTTCTCCTCTAGTCCATCCTACATTCAACTGTCAGAACAATCTTCTTAAAACACAGGTCTGCCCATGACATCTTCCTATTCAGCAAATTCCAGTATAAAAGTCTGTCTTTGGTGTTTAAAGGCCTTCACCACCTGGCCCTCACTTACCATTTCAGGCTTATGTGTTATATCACTGGCTCTCCAAGTATTCTATGATAAAGTAACACTGACCTCTGTGTTGTTGCTTGCACAAGGTACTCCATTCAGGAAATTTCACATGTCCCTCAACCTTAAAATGTTCTCTCTCTTTAAGTCCCAACTAAAATTCTACCTTTTAGAACAGTGGTCCTCACCCTGTGGGTCATGATCCCTTTGGGGGTCAAACAACCCTTTCATAGGGGTTGCCTAAGACCACTGGAAAACACATATTTCTGATGGTCTTAGGAACCAAGACACTGCTCCTCTATCCGTCTCCAGGGTAGGCCCGCCTACATGCAGATATGCCCACATATGAGTATTAAAGGGTCCCAGCATTAGGAAGGTTGGGAACCACTGTTTTAGAGGAAGCCATCCTGGTCCCCATTAATCTTAGTGTGTCCCCTCTGTTGATTACTTCTAATTTATACTGTATAGAGATTGTCCACAGTTTTTGCATGCTGTCTCCCCCATTAGACTGTGAGCTCCTCAAGCAATTGTATTTTACTTTTTTTTGGATCCTCAGGACAGCACAGTGCCTGGCACATAGTAACCATTTAATAAATATTTAATCACTTATTGACTTGCCATCACCCTTTTGGCCCTATGCAAGCCATATCACTCACACTAGTCATATGCATATACATTTCTAACAAAGCTGTAGGTGAATCTTAAACTGTCTAGGAGGTATAGATGTCTTTTTATGTAATTGTGATTTTTTTTTGGCATGTGATTTTTTTTAATCTCTTCTAGCCCTAGCTATCTTGCATACATGTATAAAGAGTGGAGGGGGAAATGTGACATGTCTTCCTTGGGAATTATATTCCTCAGAAGCTTGTACAGGATTCCACAGTGTAAAGAAGTTGTCAGAAGCTTGCTTCTGAGCAAACAGAGTTTAAACACACCAGGGAAAAACTCATGAGAAGGCTAGTGGATTGAAGGTCTAGACAGGAGAATAGGAAAGAGTATGTTTGGCCTATGTGGATGCCAGGGAAATGAGAAGTTTCTTCACCTGTGTGTTGCCCATTCCAGTGTTGGCGGCAGAGAGTATTTCCCCTCAATAGTCTCTAACTCTTACTAGTACTTGATGTCAGCTTGGCAGTTCTTCCTGGGAGAAGTGACAAAAGGAAGCAGAAAGATTTCTATGTTTCTGTGGTGCATAATGATGCCCTCTAGACCTTGATGCTTCTCTTTCTGAGTGTTTATCTCAAGACAAATGATTCAATATCCCTTTGCTATTCCATAGCATGTGGTATAAGAAGTGGATATGAGTGGACTTGTAGCCTTCTCTTCCTGGAGGCTTGAGAGATTGGAAAATGAGTGCTATGAGCAATTACTGTACAACTTAAACCTGTCATGTTTATTGTGCGTTCTGTTTTAAGTAAATGTTCCTTGCTATGACATCAGGTTGTATTCTGGTTTGGTTGAGAGAGATTCAATTGAATTGAGGACTTACCAGTTATGGATTAAAAGGGATGATGAACCACGGAATAGCTGCCTAGGAACCCTATTAGGAAATTCAGATGCTATATTTATTTGTTCTTCAGAATGCTAGTGTAGGTTATTAAGGAAATGCAAAATGAGGTGGGCTAAGCAATTTTGAGAACAAGGGGTAACATATGGATGGTCAGAGGGCTGTGTTGGTAATGATAAAAATGTTCAAAGATCTAGAAGACGACTTTTAGGGTACTAAGTACACTCTCTATGCAGAATTCATAGGAGGGCATGGACAAGAAGCATGCCAAAAGAAAAAGTGTGCATAAGTTGCAAACTACACATGAAAGACTTCTCACATATGAGAGATCCAGTTCATTTAAGGGCTAAGGAGGCTAAGTTAATACATTCAAATACTTTCTCATAAATCTTACTGGTGACCTCAAGCTGTATTTTGATTTTGCTTCTTGGTCACCCAAGAGCATAAAAGGCTCACCCCCATGAAGTTGGTGACCATACTTGGTGGATGTACCAAAAGCACTGTAGTCACCACACCTTGCCATGCCATATGTGTTTCAATATGGTAGTAAAAGGTAAGGCATGTTTAATTAAGTACTTATTTGTAGAAGGAGGTATAGCTTGAGAGTTTTGTTAACTTTCAAGGGAAAGCTAGAATAAGCTATGTGGCAGAAAGAGAAGAAATCCTGGGAGAGATTAGTTCTAAGTCTAGTGGCATCCTTATTGAATGTCCTTTTCTGTGTTATTGCTAAGTGATCCATCTTTTGTAAACTTTTGAATAACCTACAAGTGTCTTATTTCATTCCAACAATCAGTCTAACTCAGGACCATCTATCACACACCTCTTGGGTTATATACATGAAACCAGTAACCTGTTCTGGATATGGGATATAGTGGATGGAATGCCAGTCTTGGAGTAAGAAAGACTCATCTTCCTGAGTTTAAATCTGAGCTCAGAGACTTACTAACTGTATGACCCTAGGCAAGTCACTTAACCCTGTTTGCTTCGGTTTCCTCCTCTGTAAAAGGAGCTGTAAAAGGAAATGGCAAACCACTCCAATAACTTTGTCTAAGAAAATCCCAAATGAACAGTCAGATGTGACTGAAACAACTAAACATTTAGGATCTAGTCAGATGAGCAGTAGAGGAGCTAAAGATTACCGTGATGGAGAATCACCCTTGTGGAGATGAGAGAGAGGGTGGCATCCATAGACAATGTTAGTGGAGAGACTGACTGGGCTTCCTACAAAGCCTAGCTAAGTGGGGGCTTGGAATCAGGAAGATTTGAGTTCAGATCTAGCCTCAGATACTTAGTCACATAGCAGGTGACTTTGGGCAAGCCACCTTGTACTAGGAGTGAAATCTCTCTACTCTATCTCAGTTTCTTGACAGCTTCCCTTCCCTCACAGTCCTTCTTATTCATGAATTCTTCTCAGGAGTCCTGTGCTGAAACTTAGCTTTTCCTGCTCAAATGTCTGCCACTATTTTGCTTGAGACTTTCCTTTGCATTTATCCATTTTTTCTTCTACGAGACTTATGTATACTTTATTTCCCCACCTCATCACTTCTTGGTCTCATTTTCCCCAAATGTAAAATGGGGATAATAACAATAGGTTTGTTGTGAGGATCAAATGAAATAATATTGTAAAACATTTAGCACGTGCCTTGCATGTAGTAAGCACTCTATAAATGTTTCTCTTTCTTTCCCAAGGGTACAAGGAAAGGTTCTAGAGAAAATACAATTTTGTACTCAGAGACAAAATTGACCTGATGATGACACTGTAAGTATTGAAAAGTGGAAAGATATGGAGTTTATGCTATAAATATATATGCTATATAATATAATGTAAGATAATATAATGCAATATAATGTAATCTAATCTAATATATAATTAATATAACATAACATAACATAAGCTATAAACATCAATCTTTATAGCAGTGTACACTGGACCCAGATGGATTTCACTATTTTCTACATCAGGTACTAAGAGAAATGCTAAAACCAGGTACACTGAGGAAAGTCAGGTTCAACAGCACTGCCTCTTATCAATATGGGCATCTCATCAGGGCATCAAAGGGAAACTTCACTAGACCTTCCAGAGAGAAAAAAAAAGACTATCCAGTAACCTGGAGCTCTAAGTTACCCCACTGGCACAGAGGGTCCCTACACATATGTCTCACTTCTATGTTACTGTATATTTGAATCCACTTGTATGAAAAGAGAGAATGTTCCTGGTTTGGGAAGGATTATTTCTGTACCAAGTGTTCTTATCATACCACTTAATCACTACATTTTTCTAAAAGCTAATTGGAGTCCACTGGTGGGAGCTGATGGGAACAACGGTAGAAACCTCATTTCTTCAGCATTACCCTTAAAATCTTGAAGAGTAGTAATTCAACCACCTTGTAGGGACTCAGACTGCTTATGTGAATAGAAAAAGGCCATATGAGTCAAACTGAGCCTAGAGGCAGCTAAGTGGCACAGTGGATAGAATTTTGGGCCTGGAGTCAAGATTTGAGTTAAGTCCAGCCTTAGGCACTCAACAGCCATGTGTCTTTGGGTAGGTCACTGAAGCCTTCTGCCTCAGTTACCTCAAACTGACAATGAAGATAACACTAGCCCCACTTCCTAAGGTTGTTGTGAATATCAAATGAGATAATATTTGTAAAGCATTTATCACAAGAGCCTGGCAGATAGTAGGCACTATATAACTATTAGCTATTATTATGTTGTTACAGATATTTGTATTATATTTGTTATATTCTTTGCTATCACTCAATCAGCAAAAACAAGAAGAGATTTTTTTTTTGCCTGAAGGGCAACATGAAGATTTCCAGCAAATTAAGATCTTATTATGTGAAACTTGTAGAAGGAACATTGAATTACTCACTATTATTGCTATAACTCTTGTTTAGGATCTCATCACTTCTCAGTTGGACTGTAATAGTTGCTTAATTAGACTTCTAATCTATCTAATCCTTCTCCAATCCATCCTTCACAATGCTACACATGTGTTATCTTCTTGATAAACTGCTCTGATCACATCATCCCTATATTCAAAAAGATTTCAGTTGCTCATCATTGTCTACTAAATAAACTCATTTTGCTATGTCACTCACTTTAGAATCTTAGCTCCTATCTTGAGTTCCAAGCTTATCTTTTGGAATTTAGAGATACACTAGAAATATCTTTCCAAATGACCTCATTTTACAGATTAAGAAACTGAGGCCTAGGGAGTTTGATCCACTTGTACAACATCACATAGGTATCAAGAGGCACAGATCCAGTTTTATTGAAGGTGATTTTACTCTTAATCTATTTCTCCACCCTACTGCCACTCACAGTTTCACTCTTCAGTTCATTCTGTTTTCCAGTCATACTGGAAGACAAATTAATATAAAAGGTAAGATCTATGTCTTATTTCATCTTTGTTCCCTTCGTTCCTACTATATTGACATGTGCATATTAGGTGTTAAAATAAATATTAATTAAATTTTATTATCATTCTGAATTTACATAAATACATGATAAATGTGTTAGGTAGTAAAATGAGCAGCAAATGCACTGTCATTTGTATCAAGCTTTCTCTGATGTTTGCTCTTTTGTCCCTATGCATATCCTTTACCTTCTTCTAGGAGTGAAATCTTTCTCCTCTATCTCAGTTTATTGACAGTTTCCCTTTCTTCACAGTCCTTCCTATTCATGAATTCTTCTCAGGAGTCCTGTGCTGAAACTTAGCTTTTCCTGCTCAAATATCTGCCACTATTTTGCTTGAGACTTTCCTTTGCATTTATCTATTTTTTCTTCTACGAGACTTATGTATACTTTATTTCCCCATTAGACTGTATATTCCTCGAAGCAGGGCCTGTTTCACATTTTCTCTTTAATCTGCAATACCTAGCCTAGTACCATGCATAAAGTTGCTTGAATTTGAAGGTGGAGGGTAATTGAATTATATTTTATACTTTTGGGCACACATATGGAATAATAGAATGAGCACAGGTGTGTAAGTCAGCAAACTTGGGTTTAAGGCCTAGTTCTACTTATCTCTTTTTCTGACCTCAGTGACCCTCAGTTCCTTCATCTGTGAAATTAAATGGGATCTCTAAGCTATCTTCCTGTTCTAAATAAATATAACTCAATCTGATATAAATATATCTGAATTTTAATCCATAATTCATTATTTCTTTATGATAAAAGTTTTGAAAACTTACCACTATTTTTTTAAAGGACAGATTGGGAAATGTGGATAAAAGTTGACCAACATATAACCCAAAGCAGTAAAATGAAAGGCATTTCCTTTTTTTATGAATCAATAAAAAGGATTTCAAAAAGGCTCTACTCATAGCCCTATATAAAAGCAGGGTTTGTGAGCTGAATGAGAGATGGCCACTCTGTAAATGACAGAAAAAAAGGAGCACAGTCCTGACCTGAAGCTAATAGGTTAATTGCTTGAATCTAGCATTTTGCATTGGTGTTTGTTTTAATGTTATATTGTATGAAAAGAGGGTCAGCTATATAAAATACAAGGGCTTTCAGGATTACAAATGCCTTCCCAAAGGCATAATGAAAAACATCTTTTAGGTGATAAAGTGAGTTGCATGCAAATGACAAGGAGACTAGATGTGCCCTGAAAAGATTCAACTCAGAGTGACCTATGGCCATAAATTACTGGCACAGTGCATCAGATCCCAGGCTTGTAATTTCATCAAGATCAACAAGACGCAATCTCTAAGACTGTTTGTGTGGTGTGAGGACGAATTGATGCCCTTGTCCTTTCAGATGGTTGGATTTGATGCTCGGGAGCTGGACTACTTTACTGTCTCTAAGTAGCAGTATAGGGCCCTTGTAAATAATTAAGTAGAAATTTGTTACCCTTTTGTCAAATGTATTTCTGATGTTGCTCTTCCTAGCCTCCATTAAGAAATCCCTTGATTAAATTTTAAAGTCTTAAACAATTTGAAAGACTGAGAGCACAGGACACAAACTACAATTTGAATGTTTTGCACGGGAAAGTCATATTCTCTTTGGGAGCTGGAAAAATAATGTCAGATATTTAGTATGCAATCCCATGACTCCTTTTCAAGACCCGATGCCACAGATTTTATTTCCAGCTCTGTAGCTGGTTCTTGGAGGTCATTTATTTTTTCAACTACTTTTTTCTTTGTAGAGGTTTGTATTTCCCCCACCCCATACTATGTGTACAAATGTTTTTTATTTAAATAGAATGTGTTTGTAGCTGGAAATTTAAACCAATTTAACCACATGAAGTGGTTACATATAGTATACATTAATAGAGAAAATACTAAGCAAGTGCTTACATTTATAACTTGAAGTCCCCAATTAATCCTTCAGACCTACTTCTAGAATTATAAAATATGCAGAAAATAAGTTCCAAATAATTTTTAGAGAGAGAAAACAAATAAGTATGAGGGGGAAAAGACCTGATCAATGAATTACACTCACCTTGATTTCTGACTTGGAATCTATGAGGAATTACTTTATTTTTTTCTCACATTTTTCCTAAAAGGTAAAAATTCCGAAGAGAATTATGATTAGCCATAGCTTGGTTTAGTAAAATATAAATAGCATATGTGCTGGCTTGCAAAAAACCAAAAACAAAACAACAACTTTAAATTAAGAACACAGAATCTAACTCTTGAACAGAAGATTCAGAATTCAGGCAATCCAATATAGTGAGCAATTAATTCAATAATTTTTACATATTGGGTTATCTTTGAGGAAGCAGTAATGAATTGTTTTCCTCATGTGTGTTTGTGTATTTTTCTTTCTCCCAAGTAAACAGCCTATAACTAGAAGTTCTAGTACCTTGGGTCAAGCAGAGGTAAAGGTAGACTCAGTTTTCTAAGACAAATTCAGTTTGAAGGAGATCTCGGGGAAAGACATTAGACTCCAGGATAATTGGCCCATGTGTGGAGATTATAGAACAGCATGGGGGCCTGGAGAAATTCCTCTGAATTTTTGGTTGGGGAGGGGGAAGAGGAATCAGTTCATCTGGTAGTTTCCTCTTTTCATTAATTAATCTTGCTAATGAGATAAAAAGTTAAGTTTCAGCTTGTTGAAGAGGTACAAGTGCTTTCAGTGTCTGTGTCTAAACCGTTACTGCCCCATCCTTGTTACAGTTCCATAGATAAATAGCAATTGTCCTCACCCCTCTTCTTTGTATTTCCTTTTTCCTTTTGCTTCATTGGAGCAGAAGAAAACAGGAAAGTGTCTTTATCACGTTTAAAAAGTAGTCTTCTGAGTGATGGGCCCTCTGTTGTTACATTCACACTCTCTATTGACACTTCCATTATAAAACTGGTTGATCAATTATTTCCCCAAATTACTCTGTGGTCAAGAGATTTATAGATTATATGTAAACATACAAGGCTTCATATAGTCTTAATTATATAGTTCATAATTGCTTGTTTACCTGTGATTACAATTTTATTTCTGACATTGATCTAGGTTATTTTTAAAGGAAGCCCTAAGTATGTTTTTTTTTTCACATTTCTTGCCACCTTCCTTCCTATTTACTCCTGTCTATTTTCTATTATTTTTGGTACAATTTAACCTATGAAAGGCATTGAATGCACAGGAGTTGCTTAAAAATAGTCATCAAATTGAACTTAAATTCAGAGACAGGCCAGGCCAAGCAAAGCTGTGAAATAAAGTAGGTTGTCTTTCTCCACGTCCCCATCAGATGCTCAGTATTTTCAGGCTGCCTTCTGGCTACCCCCTCCCACCCCAAATCGTTTCTTGTGTAGCTCTGTTCTGTTTCCTCAGTTGGTCAGTATTTGAAACTTTCTGACTATCTCCTCCTGACCTCTTGGCCCTTCTTCCCTTGTTCCCATTTCCCACCCTCGTTCCCCCCCCCCAAAAAAAGAAATCAAAACACCTGTATAATTCCTGTGGGACTCTGCTATCTGGGTCTAGCTAATCTGATAAATTAATCCATGCTCTTCTTCCATAACTAATCCATTATATTAATGGTCGTACTGGTTTAGCTATCAACTCTTATCAAGTGATGCCTTTGTGTATTAACAAGGTAGACTGATCAGATGGAAAGACTAATTGTTTTATGGTCAAAGGAATTGAATACAAATCCTTTTTCTTCCGCGTAGTAGCTGTGTGTTCATGGACGAGTCACCACACTCCTGGAACTCAGTTTCCTCATTTATAAAAATTAAGGGGAAATTATAAATTAGATCA
>JAQQSW010022011.1:0-10546 GCA_028646575.1 Pseudocheirus occidentalis
GTAATGGTTATATTGCAGAGCCTTTCTACTCTCATTTTTAAATAGTCATGTGACAATTAAAAAGTTTGAGGGACATAGTTTCTGGGTAATTTAATCATTTCACTAATAAGGATAGCACATTTATTAATAAAAACAGGCCAGTGGCACTCTCGAATGCCAAAGGCCCCTCATGGTGGTGGGCTCACAGTTTATATGCTCTTGGAAGAGTCGGTGTTCCTGAGGGTGGTAATCAACCCTGAGTGGTTAATAATTAATGAGAAAATGAATATTACAATGAGGGACTGGGATATATTACAGTGATGGTTCTGAGGTATGTGACTTGGATCACCAAAGTGTTTGTCAAAGAGACTTATCAATTTCCTTATCATTTGTCTAGTAAAAGAGAGAATGCGCATTTTCTCAAGCCTTTCTGAATAAACACAATGAGCAGAGATTTTCTCTTAGCCCCAACTTAGAATTTCTTTTACTGGATAAGTCTTTGAGAAAGATTTCCCACACTGGTTGATTTCTGGATGAGGAAGTAGAAAAGAAGAAAAACCTTGGTCCTGATTCAATAATTCGTTTTTAATACTAGAGAGAAATAAACATTCCTCTCAGTCGTTAACCTCCCATTTATTCTTTTGGTGGATATTGGCTCAAATTTCCAGGCTAAATTTTAGATAGCTTCCTATTGAACTAAAATCATATTTCTTTTCATGTCATTGTTATTTCAGAAAAGAAATTCAGATAAATTTTCTTAGAGAAGCAGCATGGTGTAGTTCAAGTCTTCTGATTCACACTGACTAAATGACAAAGAGCAATGGTCTTATCTTCTCAGTGTCTCCGGAAATGCTTTAAGACTAAGTTGCTGAGCAGATATCAATCTGCACTGGTAGAGGGAAGTTTTTTCTTTTAATTGAAAGTTCTCTCCCCTAATAAAATTACAAGAATAAACAAAAAAGTGTGTGTGTGTTTCTTTAAATAATGAAATAGTATGGCATCATTTACCACTCATGAAGTACTTTAAATAACAGTTTTTAGTCCATTAAGATACCATTTACATGGTGGCATAAATAGGAGTTTTGAAATAAGTAAATGGTTTTAGGATAATGGATGCACTACTTACTGAACATTCTTTCTACAAAATGAGCCTCCCCCAAAACAACAAGTTCTTGTTCATTGCCATATAATAGATTTCAGCCAAAGAACAACAAGGGATCTGAACAATGGGAGCTCAGTTACTGAAAAGGAAGACCAACCATCTGGATCTTAGAGTATAAAACACACTAACCATCTATTATCTGTTAAAACAAGCACAAAGTATGGGCATCTGAATCCTATTTGCTACTGTCTTCAAGGCCTTTTGTACACAAACCTAAAAATATATTTAAATAAGTTTAGACTCATAGAAGGCAATAAGTGATGGCCAATGGTTTTTCAAAGAAAAATGTCTTCTACTAAAAGAAATGGCCACCTCCTATTCTCTAATGGGTTGGCATCTTGGTTGATTTGGTACATTTTCACTCTTTTATTAATTTTCTTTGATTTTTCCAAGGATTGTTGAATCATAGAATCTTTAAGTTTGAAGGGACCTACCTCACAGGTGATATAGATCAAATTGTTATATGAACAAAAATTTCCTCCATGATTTCCCCTGAAAGTAATCATGTAGAATTTATTTGAAGACCTCAAGGTTTAGTGTGCTGTTTGGTGGAAAAGTCTATTTGATTTGAAGTCATAGGACTTACGTTTGAATCATTAGAATTTAAGCTCCTTGAGGACAGGACCTGTGTTTGCTATTTATTGATCACTCCAGTGCTTGCATTGGGCCTAGAATATAGTGAGTATTTAATAAGTGCTTGTTGATTGATTGGTAAATTGATTGGTTCTGTCACTTAACTATACCATTTGACCTTGGGCAAACCATTCAAATTCTCAGGACCTCAGTTTTTTTTCATTTATAAAATGAGAGTTTTGGACCTTTATGTTCCTATTCAGTTCTAAATTTATTATCTGAGAACACTCATAATTTTTAGATATTTCTAATTCTTAGATTTTTTTTTCCTTTAAATAAGTACAATATCTGCCTTTGCAACTTTTACCAGCTGCTCCTAATTTCCCTCTCTGTAACCAAGCAGGAACAAATATGACCCTTCTTCCTCCTGCCCCCATCACATAATAACTCTACAAATCCTTGAAAACAGCTCTTTAAAAACAGCTATCCCACTACTGAATCTCCTCTTCAAATTACATTTTCTCCAGGTTAATTTTTAAGAGTTAACTAGATTGATTTTTACTATAAAAATAATTGTTGATGATGATGATGATAAGGCCCTCAAAATATTTTTTGAATGTAATAAAAAATGTGTTGAGATGGAAACATAAAACAAATGACTGAGTCATGGAAATTTGCTTATGGAAATGAAGAGATATGAAATAGCTAAAGAGGATGAGGTTACCGCTACTAGAAATTATAGAAGGCTTATCCTTGAGTGGCCTCAACTTAAAGACTGATTCAGATGATGCAAAAATATCATAGGAACTGTAACCTCTTCAGTCCTTACCAAATACATAGAAAGAAGTGATCAGGGGGCTAGAATTATACAACAGAAACTCACTATTCTTCATAAACTAATGTATAACTAATTTCCAAACTACAAATACAGACCTGAAAATTTCCTTTAAAATTCAACAAATATACTGTTCTGGAATTGGAATAGCATCTGACAAAAGTTTTGCTCATAAACACCCAGATATAACTAATTGATAAAAATTGAAGAACATTTTTAGTAAATTCTGAACACTCAGTCTATAAATTATGCAGAGCAAAAAAAGTTCACAATATAAAGGCCTAATGGAATAAAGCAAATGTTACCATTTGAGAAAAGGATGAAGTACATATACTTGTTATCATTTTTGTCTACTTTTTGAGTTATCCTAGGGACGCTTTCTTTGAATCTACAGAAGATGATCTTACTTCCCAATATTTCTATTTAATTAGAAAAGGCAGTTATTTTATCTACTATGTAATAATGCTCAGAACGTTAAACAAAACAGTGATCTACATGACTTTTTCTATCCAAACTCCATCAAAGTTAGAGGAGAAGAAAGAGAAAGATATAAGGATAAGGATAATAACTACTGATGATCATGTAGCATCTCAAAGATGACCTTGAATTATGGCAGGAGAAGCATTTGATTTAGAGTTATAGGACTGGGTTCATAACCCTATTCTGCTGGGGGGGCGGGTTGTTTCTTGTTTTTAAATGTATGTGATCTTGGGAAAGTCACATATCCTTCTCTGGGCCTCAGCTTTCTAATTTCTGCATCTATAAAATTAGGGGCTTGAACTAGATGACTTCTAAGGTCTCTTCCTGATGTATCAGCTTATACAGAGTGGTCACTTCCTAAGTTTTTGTTGAATTACATCAGGAAGGCAAATCTAGAATGTATTATATGTTCCACAATGAACAATCTATGATCCTATGATTCACAAAGTGTCTTGAATATCTTATTTTATTCCATCTTCACGACAATGCTATGATATCAGTATTATAGCTAACAATATCTGTCACCCTTCCACCTTAGGCTCAGTGCAATAACTGAGACTTTTTTCTTGGGAAAACTAAAATCTACAGAAGGATAACATGGCCTTGCCGGCTGAACAAAGACCAGATTCCTTATCCTGGTATTCATAACCCTTTGTCATTTGGCACTAATTTGTCTTTGCATTGCACACTGTAGGTATACAGTTGTAGTGTGACTGATATTATTTCTATTTTACAGATGAACTGATATGGAGTTGAGAAAAGTTAAATGACTTGTTGATACAAAACCACTGGATTGGAGATGGGATATGGTGAGCCAGGTCTACCCTGATTCCATGTCCTGGGCTTGTTAGACTATATACACACCAGATTTCCTATAAACAATATTCCTAAATGTTGGTTGGTCATTCTACAGTTAACAAGTAAATAAATTACTTTTTTCAACTAATTAGGTTTTAACTAGCATTAGCATGTATTGTATATGCATAGGTGTTAAGAAGGCATTGTTACAATTAAGCTTTATGAGAAAATCCCTTCTAAGAGAATGTTTTCCATCAACAAACAGAAACAAAATTAAATGCCCCATTCAAAAACATAATGTCCTCTTTAATAATTCTTAGCACTCTGGTAATTCCATTAACATTACTGTGCTATCTTTAGTCCTTCCTTTTGTTTCATGTTTCCAGTAATTCAATTAAAATACAAAGCAAGAACAAGGGATTAAATGTTGTCAGACTGTAATTCGAAATCACAGTTTAAATTATCCAGGTGTTTTTGCAAATTTTTATTGTGTGTGTGTTGTTTAGTTTTAAAAATATGGAAAATTGTGAGCATTTGGGATTGTTGTTTTAATTCAAAAATCATTCAAATAGTTAAATGCTCATGTTTTCTTTTGGCTTAGGTGATGTGAAAATTATATATTTTGCTTCCTTCTACAGTAGATTCAAAAATAAAAACATATCTAGAAAATGAAGTTGTTTTCAAAGTTTGTAGGGTAAACCTTTGTTTGTCCCATCCGGAGAGAAAGGATATGTTTTGTCAATAAACTGCAATGTCTCTTTTTGCTTTCTCTGAAATGTGGCAGAGGCCAATTCACAGTAGCATCAGAATTAAGCAACAGGACTTAAAAAGACTGTTTATGGGTTAGTGTCACGACTATCTCAGTTTTGATATTGCTGCAATCCAGTTCAATCCAAGCCAACCCAAGTAAATTCAACAAATAGTTATCTTGTGTCTCTTAGACAGTGAAAAGCAATTTATATGGGTTACAAAGATAAATAATTAAAATAGTTCCTAAGCACCCGGACTTTAGGGTTAGTAGTAGAAGAGATAAGACATTCATGACCTCAGAAAATAATAATACAGATTGGAATGTGGTAGATGCAGCCACTGAACTTCAGTTATTTTTTGTCTGGCAAAAGGCTTTTTAAAATGAACAACTTCCTCAAAAGATGGGGACAGAGTATGAGATTTGGATTTCTGGGCCATGAAATGCTGATTTAGGAAAGATGGGCTTATGGCCAGGGATAGGCATATCTGATGAGATTTGGGAAACAATGTATTTAAACTGCAATGGCAGAGAAGAAGATCCATAATTTTACAAATAAGGAAACTGAGGCAAAGAGAGACAAGTAATTTACCCAGTGTCATACACATAGCAAGTATCTCAGGGAGGATTTTAACCCAGACCTTTCTGACTGTAGCACTCTATGCTATCCTTGGGAGAAAAGTAACCAGATACAATTATTGACCCAGATACCATGAAGAGGAACAGATAAGACAAAAAAGAAAGAAAAAATGAGAGGAAGCGAGAAAGTAAAACTAAGAGTAGAGTTGCCCAATAGCTCATGGGAGGGAAAAAGAAAAGACAATTGGAAAGATCAGAAATAATATTTCAATGGAATTCCATTCAATAAGCATTTCATATATTCAAGGATCTGTGGTAGGTGTGGAGGATACAAATTAGTGTTCCTACCTTCAAAGAGCTGGAAATCTACTGTGCCAATATGATATATGTATAAAGAAATATAAGGGAAAATTGAGGAGAGAGAAAGCAACAAGATTTTTACTGAGGAAGCAGTACCTCAGTGGCATGGATGCATAGAGAGAGGTATCACATATACACGTCATGAGGAAATACAGAAGAGGGAGATATCTGTTTGAAGAGAAGCTTGTAGTCCAATATGAGGAGAATATATTGATGATGAAGGGAAGTGGAATGAAATAAGTATGGAAAGGCAAGTTGGGAAATAGATTTGTGTGGGACACGAAATTAGTGAAAAGCTTCTCAGTCTGGAATGTACCCCTCCCCCCAAGTGCTGTACCCTTCCCCTTTCTCCTGTCAATTAATTTTACCTTCCTTTGTCTGTTTTTCCTGCCCTGGTGAGGGCCGTCCCCCTTGCAGTCTCAGTAGGGAGAGGGTTGGGGAGGTGAATTTTTCAACAATGAAAAGAGGCAGTTGGCCAGGAGAGGGGACACCCTAATTAGGCCTTTAAAATCCTAGACCTGATCTTTGAAGCCCTCTCTCTCCCGGCCATCAGCCTCATGGATCAACATCAGTAAGAAATCTGAGATGGGGCACCCCTTTCTTCCTGGGGAAAAGGGAATAAATTCCTCTTCTTATCTAAGGCATCTCTGTGTTTACTTTTCTAATTAAATTAAGTATAATGTGTATTTTTTTTACCCCAAACAGACTTAAAGACATATTTTTTTTTTGTCATAGGTGAAAAAGTCAAGGATTTTGTTTTTTTTCTAATATTGGGTCTCCCTTTGTCACCCTGGTTGGAAATGCAGGACTGCTCAGAATGATTCTACTCTAATCAGCCTGGAAGCTTTTATCTGCTTGTTTTTCTATCTGGGTCAGTTTACCTCTCCTTAGCTACCCACTGGTCTCCTGCTCCTGGAAGGTCACTGTATGAATGCTGAACTTTGCGAGGATTCCCAATTAGCTTAGCCCACTGCAGCTCAGAACTTCCAAGGTCAAGAGGTGTGCCAGCCTTAGCCTCCAGAGAGCTGGGATTACAGGTATGCACCTCTTACTCTTGGCCCACTACAGGTTTTTGGTGAGGGGAGTCACATAGTGAGATTTCTACCTTAGCAGGATTACTTTAGAAACTGTGGAGGATGCTTGGGAGAGTGGAGATAATGGACACTTCTTAGGAGGCCATGGCAGTAATCAAGGTAAGAGGAGATGAAAGTATAAAAGGAGGTAGTAACTGTGAGCAGAGAGCAAGGGACAAATGTGAAGGCTGAATAGACAAGACTTGGAGACTTACTGGATATGAGTGTGAGGGGTAGTCAGGAATGACTCTAACACTATAAAACTAGGTGAACAGAATGATGATGGCCTTTTTAACAGAAATAGGGAGGAGGAAAATCATGAGTTCTGTTTTGAGTTTGAGATGCTTATATCCAGGTGGATATATCCTGTGGGCACTAGACAATGTATGGCTGGAGTTTTAGAAAGAGATTAGGTCTAGATAAATAGATTTGAAAGACATCTATATAGGGATGATATGTGAACCCATATGAACTAATCTGATCTACCTGACAGGATATATACAATTATATAATACTAATATAATATATTAATATTAATAATATTATATAAGATATACAATTACTAAGAGAAGCAGGCCCAAGACAGAGTTTTGGGTGCATGCTAATGTCAAGGGATTAGAAACAGGTGATGACCCAGCACAGGTGAGTGAAAAGGAGTTGGCAGAAAGGGAGGAAGATGAACAACAGAGAGTAAGCACCATGGAAGCTAAGAGAAAAGAGAATTCCGATGACGTATGTGTGTGTGTGTGTGTGTGTGTGTGTGTATGTGTGTGTGCTACGCAGTATCAACAGTATAAAGATCTATAGAGTTTATGTGAGATCTTAATGTAAGGGGATAATTACAGCTTTAGGAATCACTAAGAAAAAGTTAAATCATAACAACTGGAATATAACAATTAAAAAGTAAATCACGGTTTAGAAAGGATAATAAAATAGAGCTCTATAAAAAAGAAGATCTGTCTGGATCTAGAGCTATCTATTCAGCTAACTTGAAGAAGAAAGTATGGTACAAAGACCATGAGGAAAAATAAGGGGAGGGAGAATATCATGGAGGAAGCACAATATAGACCTCCTGGTCAAATGGGGGAAATGAATGATAAATTCCTAAAACACATAATAAAACTGACGTGAAGATAAGTTATGATAGTGACACAAATCTGCTACTACAGAGGTATCTGTTGAGGTTCTCTCATTGCTTGCATCTGATGCGTTCTTGAGACACCTGGATTTAATTCAATGCAGATTTATCAAGTGACTACTTTATACAAGGTTGATAATTTTAACTGTTCAATCATTTCAGTCGTATCTAACCCTTTATGACCCCATTTGGGGTTTTCCTGCCAAAGATACTGGAATGGTTTGCATTTCCTTCTCTAGATAATTTTTAATTATCAGAAGGTAATACGTATGATGAATGGACTGTATTCTGACCACTAAGGAAGAACTGGTTAATGAAATTAAAGTGACCAGGATTAGGGGATTAAGTGGTTATGTCATCTTTGAGTTCAACATGGATAATGATGGGAATACTAGGTATAAAGTCTTAGCAGTGAAGTAGAGGGGGTTAGACAGAGTGATGAGATGAAAATAGGAAGGTTAATTGAATCCTTCCAGGCCCTCGTTTGAACTACTCATAGTCATAAAACCTTCTTTAAAAAAAAACTGGCGTTAAATATGGTGGGAGGGGGAATAACATGACCTTGCTTCATCTAGCAACTTTACATACATTAGAGATTCACATGACAAACAAAAGTGGTGGCAGAATCAATGGTACTGTGTCTCTGAGTAACAGAAACAATGAGGAGTCACTAAAATGTGACATTCTCAACTTATATTTAGCAAAGTGCTGATCTAATGAAATTCTAAGCAAGTCAAAAAGAAAAAAGGGGGTCTAGAAAGGGTATGGAATGATAGATTTGCAATAAGGGATACTGTGACAGTCAAGATGGGGAAGTTGAGAGTTACCTAGATTAAAATAAATGGTGCATAGTTATGGGTTTAGGGTGAGGGGAAAGGAGAGGTATGACCAAGTGGCAAGATATTTCAAAGGAGGAATTGTTTGGAGAAGCACATAATAGATATCAGAGAGAAGTATTACTAGAAGAAAAGAGAAAAAAAAAGATAGGCGCGTCACATCAAAAGATTGAATGATAACCAATGGACAGCCTACTTGCTCCATTGGTATTATAAGGCCATGTGCAAATAGATAAATGAAAATGAAGATGATGCTTCATCTTATTTGACAATTTGACTGAATCTGTATAATGTTAAGAGATCTGGAAGGATGCTCCAAGTACACTGGGTAGGTGTGACATACATTTTTGGAACAACAAGAATCTCAAAGATGAGGAGACATGGATGGGCCACTCCATGCATTATTTGACAGAGTACCCATCAACAATGAGATTCCATAATATCCGTGGAAGCATTCTCAGTACCTTACATAGTCTGTTGTATACAGTAGGTGCTTAATGTTTGCTGAATAATAATTAAATATAGTAATATTAGCTAACATTTATATAGCACTTAAAGGTTTGCAAAGCATTTTCCATATTTGATCTTTACAAGTCTGTGAGTTAGGGTTATTGTTATTCCTGTGAGACAGCAGACAGAGAGTCAGGCTTGGGGGAAGGAAGACCCAAGTTCAAATTTGGCTTCAGACACTAACAAGTATATGACCCTGGGGAAGTCACTTAACCTCCATCTTCCCCAGTTTCCTCAACTGCCAAATGGGAATCATAATAGCACCTCTCAGGTGGTTGTTGTGAGTATCAATTGATATAATATCTGGAAAACACAGCACAATGCCTGACATACACACAACAGATATTTAACAAAGGCTTATTCCCTTCACCTCCCCATTTTTATAGAAAAGAAAACTGAGACTGATGTAAACTGACTGACTCACCTACAGTCGCACAGTCAATAAGTGTCTGGAATAGGATCTGAAATCCTAGTCCATCCTTCAACCACTTGGTTGATTTTCCCTGATGACCTAGGCAATCAAAATGCATTCTTCTGATTCTTTTATCTTCTGTGATAGAGACTAATCTTGCATTATGCACATCGAGGTATTATGGGGCACTGGCAGAAACATGAAAGAGGAAGGGAGGGTCTGAGGCAATACTGCAATTCTGAGACTTTGAAAACCAGAGGAATGAAACAGAAGGAAGTCCTGAGAAAGAAACACACACACACACACACACACACACACGTCACTAGAATGAAAGAAATAGAAAATCAAATATGATTTAAAAAAAACAAACAGGAGAAAGACAAGCTAAGCAGGAAGAAAAGTAAAATAATTCAAGTGATGCAAGAAACTGAAAAGGCAGAGTGAAGAAGAGAACCAGACACTGCTAATGCTTTTTGTATGTACTCTATTACCAGGTGCAAGCCTCTATATTTGTATTTTTGTTTTTATTATGTCACACAGATGAAAAAAAAACTATAGAAAAGAAGAACCCTTAGATTCCTGCAAAGCCCCAGTTAGTGCTCCTTCCCCAGTCCTTTACTGATCACATAAATCCACAGTAATTGGTGGTCCCCCAAAATTGCATTTAGTAGCAGTAGTAGTAGTAGTAGTAGTAGTAGTAGTAGTAGTAGTAGTAGTAGTAGTAGTAGTAGTAGTAGTATTAATTATAGTAGTAGTAGAAGAAGTGGTATAGAGATAATAGTAATAGTAGCAGCAGTGGTAGTAGATGAACAAGTGGTAGAGGTAGTAGTAGTAGTAGTAGTAGTAGCAGTAGTAGTAGTAGCAGTAATAGTAGTAGTGGTAATAGTAGTAGTAGTTAGTAGTAGTAATAGGAGTCGTAGTAGTAGCAGTAATAGTAGTGGTAATAGTAGTAGTAGTTAGTAGTAGTAGTAGTAGTAGTAGTTAGTAGTAGTAGTAGTAGTAGTAGTAGCAGTAGCAGTAATAGTAGTAGTGGTAATAGTAGTAGTAGTTAGTAGTAGTAGTA
>JAQQSW010022012.1:0-10545 GCA_028646575.1 Pseudocheirus occidentalis
CCACTATAATATTTTTTAAAAATCTGTTTAGTCTGCCACATAGGTTATATATCACAGCCCATCTATACCTGCTCATTATACATGTTTTTTTCCTTTAGTTATTCCACAACAGGGTATCACTCAATGTGACAAAGACAATTTCTTGAAATTTTATAGATACCAATGGAATATATGGGTTGTTCATTAGTAATCCTGTCCTTTTTCCCAATTTACCCCTCTAATTCCACATTTGTGATTTTGTATAGAGTACACTGCTCACTATGTTTTTTTAAAATTGCCTTTTGAGTGATACTCAACTTCAATACTTCAGGGATTATAGTATCCTCCGATTCATAGTCAGAAAGTGACCAGAAGAATATTACAAAAAGAATATTTCAAATAGAGTCCTTTGCTTGACTGAGTTCAATAAAAGCATTTAACAGTTTCCTAAAGGCATTCTCTTCCTAGTGTTTAATTCAGGGACCAGCTCACTATCTATTTGCAGTGTCTGCCCAAGGGATATATACTTATAGATGAACTCCAAGGGTTGCACATCTAATTGCCTATCATAGTCTGGACAACAGGCATTCTTCATCCAACTGTTTTATTTTTTTTTTTGGTATGCAGATAGTTATAACAATTGCTCTTTTGAACAATTATGGATTGTGTTTAGGAAAACCTGCAATATTCTGGGGCATGGTGCAGCCAATGCAATGTTACTTGTGAGTAGGAACATCTGGAAGACTTCTCCATCTATTAGGACTGTCTTCAACTTGGGCTATGTGGGATTATGGTTAATGACTTTGTTGTTGTTTAGTCCAACTCTCTGTGACCCCTTTTGGAGATTCTTAGCAAAGATACTAGAGTGTTTTACCATTTCCTTCTCTGACTCATCTTACAGATGAGGAAATTAAGGTAAACAGGATCAAGTGACTTGTCCAGAGTCACATAGCTAATAAGTATCTAGGTTGGATCTGAACTCAGGTCTTCTTGTCTACAGGCCTTGTGCTCTATCCACTGAGCCACCCAGCTGACCCAACAAATTAATAATCCATCTGTTATTGTCCTTAGTTCTCAAAGAGGACTCGAATGATATCACTACGTTAGAGTCAAGGTGCAGTGTGTCCGACTGTGGCTGATTAGATCAATATGAACTGAGGAGACTGTCACAGGTTGGGCACAAATAGTCCATATGAACTTTTGGACTGGAAATGTCTCTAAATTTGCACCTTTCATATTTCTTTTGAGCTACTTCAATTCTGCTTCACTTATAGTGCACAGCCCCTTCTTTGATGAGGGTATGCCTTGCTGAAAGGTCTTTTGCCAGTGTCTTCCATTTTGATTCCAAAGTTCTTCAGAGAAACAGTGAGAGTGTCTTTATATCAACTTCTTCTGATTACTATATGAGCACATGCCTTGTATGAGTTCTCTGTAAAATACTCTTTTAGGCAAAAATGTGTCTGGCATTCAAACAACGTTGTCAACTCATCAGAATGATATTCCGTGTAGTAGAATTTGAACACTTGGCAGTATAGCTCAAGAAAGGACTTCAGTGTTTGGTACCTTATCTTGCCTGATGATCTTCAGAATCTTCCTTAGGAAATTCAAATGGAAATGATTCAGTTTCCTGGCATGGCTCTGGTAGACTGTCCAGGCATACAACAATGAGGTTGTATTAGCTCTGTAGACTTTCAGTTTTGTAGGCAATCTAATACTTCTTGTCTCCCATACTTTCCTTTGGAGCCTCCCAAACACTAAGCTAGCTCTGGCAATGTGCATGTCAACTTCATTATGAATGTGTACATTCTTACAAAGCATACTGCCAAGATTACTTACCCAGCGTGTCAAAGTTTCTCCATTTACTATAACTGATGGTTCCACATATGGATGGCATGTTGGCTGGTAGAGAACCTGTGTTTTTGTTTTTTTGGTATTAATTGTTGGATCAAAATTAGCACAAGCAGCAGAAAATTCATCCATACTTTATTGCATCTCATCTTCAGAGGCTGCATTGAGTCACCTCACCTTGAATCACCTTCAAACAAATAATCATATACCAACTTTCCCTCCATTTTTGTCTTGGAACATCATGCTAAAAACATGAGAACAAACACATAGTCTTACTTCACTCCATTAGTGATTGGGAAAACATGAGAACATTGTCCATTATCCAGAACCCAGGCCAGCATGCCATCATGAATGGATATCTGTCCCATTTGACAAATGAAGATTTGTCTCATTTTATGACTTCTTTCATATTAATAAATACTGTGGCTAAACAAAACTATATATTATAATTTTTCAAGGAGTAGGAGACACCCTGTAGGGTAAATTTTTAAGGTAGCATTTTACTCTGACATTTCAAATGTTTTTGATAAACAATATACATGGGATTTTATATTCTCTTGATCTTTCAGTTGCTTGGGTAACTGTAAACATATGGGGTGCTGCAAAAGCCTTCCTGTTCCCTTCTCATAGGGGCTGGCCAACAGGAGCTCCATCCTCAGAGAATGTGCAGCATGCTCTGTCTGCTGCAAGCCCGAGAAGAAGAGACTGGGGACCTTGATTCTGGAAAGATGTGATGAATAGAAAGGCCCTGACCCTCAGTTTGGATCATGCCCAGACTTTCTGTTACTAGTTTAGTTATCTAACCAGATGGTAAAGAATTACACTTTTGATGGACTGCTAAGCCAGATCTGAGAGGCATTCAAAAGACATTAACCAGTCAAAATAAATCTCTTCCTCTTTCCTGCCTAGCTGTGTTCAGATGAGGAAGCAAAGACTTCTTAAACCCTCAATGATGAGAGACTTCAAGCCTTCATCTCCCTATCAGTGCCACCTCAAATCGCCCCTGCTATTGCTTAAGCCTCTATGGTGTTTATTCTTTCAACTTTTAGGTAAAAGCATGTAAGAGATGGCTATGACCTTGTGAGTTTTGAAAGTACCAGGAGACCAGAAGATAGAATCTATGGTAGGATTTGCTAGGAGGCAGACAGGGAAGAGCAAAGTCCTGAACAACCTTTCAATACCACAAAGATCAAAAGCTGCCCAGGGAGAGCTACATAAATTCACCCATTAAAATAAAAAATTCAGAAGTGAAGTTGGTAGAGCAAAAGTTGAGTAGAAATTGTTTTAATATGACCAGTGGGTGAATGACACACTCCTGCTTCTGCCATTTTGTGGGACTGCTTTGTAATTTCTGTTTGTGCCATATCTTCTCATTAAATACCCCCTTTGATAAAGTTTATTGCCATTCATTGGCAACACTAATCACTTGTGTTCATTATTTGAGAGAATACATTAAAATAGGCACTAGTACCAATAGTTTTAAAAATGACATCCCAGGATGCCTCTAGAACTCTGAGGATGTAATGTATCTGGTCTCTCCCTGGGAGAGTGAATACAGAGTCTAACCATACTTTCATCAAGGATGCCCCTTAATGGGTATTTAGATTATTCTCATAAAAATTTTGTAAGAATGTGAAAGTAGCCATACCAATTTGTAGTTTCAAAGGAACAACAACAAACAAATGTATATAAATACACACACACATACATATAACACCTAAGTTATAGACCCTGCGCTAAGTGCTTCACAATTATTATCTCATCTGTTCCTCTTCTAACAACCTGAGTGTAAGGTATAGATATTATCCATATTTTAAAGATGAGGAAATTGAGGCAACTAGAAAGTAAGTGACTTTCCCAGGGTCACACACCTAGTAAGTGCCTGAAGCTCTATTGGAACTCAGGTGTCCTGGACTCCAGGACCAACACTCTGTCTACTATACCACCTAACTGCCTTTTAGTAATAAAAAATTTATCCCATGCCTTTGGTATGACATGCTCAAATTGTGCTGCCACTTCTTTTCAAAATAGAATTCAATTTTGGATCAAGAGGGTCTACTCTGGTCAGTAAGGAAGAAAAGGAGGAGAAAAAATATATTGTAATAATTATATTTATATAGACCTTTTTAAGGTTTTTGTGGAGTTTTATATATATTACCTCATTTGAGCCTCCCAGCAATTCCAGGAAATAGGGGACATTATTATCCTGATTTTATAGATTAGGAAGCTGGTGTAGATAATGGTTATATATAACCCTGGTTATATAGTCCAGGGTTGAAAAGTTAGTTAATGTCTGAGGCAAGGTCTTCCTAACTCCAAATGCAGTGATCCATTCCCTATGTCACTTCATTCCAACATCATGGCAGTTTACTGCCTACCTTTCCCAAGGTCAATCATTAGGCTGATTTTTGGAGAAGGGTATTATTATTACCCTCCCCCTTCCCTGCTTCAAACACCTGTAAAGTTTGAAATTTATAAGCTATATGGTATCTGTTGAAAATTATATCGTAAAAGGCAATCTCCTAACACCATTCTTTTGACTCTCCTCTTTCCTCTGTTCTAACAGTCTACTCATTCTCTCTGTGACTCCTTAATGTACACATTCCCCAAATCTCTGATATTGATTCTTTTTTCCTTCCTTTCCATATTTCCTCACTTGGCAGTGTTGTAAATTTCTCAGCCATGTCTGCAAGTAGATCTCAAATATATATGTGAAGCCATAACACTTCTTCTAGGATCAAGACTTGCCTAGAGGCCATCCTCACCTGTGAGGACCATCTGAAACTCCAACTCAATATATTCAAAGCTGAGTTCATTCACTTTCACAAAGAACCTTGATTTTATTATTCTTCTTTATGATATTCACAATCTCCTGTGGTCATAACCTTGGTATTTACCATTTCTTCTGCCTTCATTTCTCAGATTCAATCGTAAACATCACTCAAAACTCTTTCCTTCCCCTATATGAAAGCTAACACCGGAGGCAAAAGCCTCCTAATTGGTCTCCTTTCCTCATCTTTCCCTCTCCAATCTATTTTCCTCACTGCTTCAATGGGTATCCCTTTCTTCCATATTGAAATATCACTTCTGTCTAGTATCCAAAGTTCTTCACAAAATCCTGGCCCCAATCTACCTTTTCAATCTTATAATAAATTACTCTACTTTCCAGTTTCTACAGTCTATCCAAACTAGCCTCTTTATTTTCTTCATTCATCACACTCCACATCCATTCTCCTCACCTTAACAATGGCTCTCTCCCTTACTTCAGATGTGGTACAATCTTATTTCCAACTCTTGAAATCTCTAATTTCCTTCAACATTCTGTTTCTGACACTTTCTATATAAGGATCTTCTTGACCTTCTCTCCCCACATGTTAGTGGCCTCCTTCCCAATTATACCTTGTATAAATTTATTGATAAATGAGTTGTCTCTGCTGATAAAATATAAAGTCCAGAAGGACACAGAATTGACATTCTGATTTTCAACCCTAGCATCTAGCACTGTTCCTAGCACATAGAGAGCTAATAAATGTTTGTTAATTGACTGTTATTTCTCTGAAATTCCCTTCAGGTCTTCCCACCTTCATTCTCTCTCCTCTCTTAGTCTATTCATTATATTGCTGCTAAAAGTATCTTTGGGAGATAGAGCATAGATTCAGTCATGTCACTCCATGACTGATAGATGAAGTTCAGATTTCTTTAAAGGATCTCCACAACCTGGTACCACCATGCTCTCCTTTCTCAACTCTATACTTTGCTATTTTACCATATGTTAGACGCTGCTTCCTCCTTCCAAGCCTTTGCTTAGGCTCTCCCCTAGGCATGAAATACCTTCCTACCATCTGCTTGCCATATGCTTTCTTTCTTTATTTCATTTTTGCTTTCTTTTTTTCTCAATTAACAAAAATTGATAGAGGAGATTCCTAAGACCATCTGAAATACGTGTTTTCCAATGGTCTTAGACAACCCCTGTGATCCCTGTGAAAGGGTCATTTGACCCCAAAGGGGTCGCAACCCATGGGTTAATAACCACTGCTCTAAATCAAAATATATATAGTCAAACAAAACAAATTCCCACATTGGCAGTGTCTAAAAATATGTCTCATTCTGTATATTGAGTTTATTACATCTTTGTTAAAGATAGGTAGCATTCTTCATAATTAGTCTTTTGGACTTGCAATCCTTTAAATCCCAAATCAAATGCTATCTCTCTTCCTCTCCAGAAAAAGAGCTTCCCTTCAAATTTAAGATAATCCTTTTTGGGTGGGAAGGGAGGCTCAAATGCAGTTTTAATGTAATATTGTGAATTGTAGTTTTATAGGCCAGTATTTTATTGTCTTATAAATTATAATATCCTTGAGGACAGAGATCTACCCTTTCTATCTTACCTAATGCTTAGCGCAGTGCTCTGCATACCTTATGTGTTTAATAAATTTTTATTGTATGATTGCCATATTATTATAGGGTAATTATGTAGGAAAATTTTAAAAAGGATGAAAAATGTTTGTTTTTTTTAGAAGGAGACATGTGATTGAGTAGGTTTATTGAGTTAGTCTATTGGCAAATAGATATTTGACCAGCATAGGAAATGGAAAATGATCTGAGTCAATAATTTAATAGATTGGGCTGAATTGTGTTTGCTAAATTGCATAAAACTTTCAATGGTCCCAAGCTATTTCCTGCCACAAAAGCCCATCTTTTAAACACCAATATTCCCTTGATGATGTTCTAGGGTTATGAAGCAAGGAACATCAGAGTCTTAGAAAAATCAAAATGGCAAGTGGCCAAAAGAGAAAGGGAAAGACATGTGGGTGTGTGAGCATGCTTTAGCATAATAATAAAAAGGGCTTGCATATGAAAAGTAGCTTTAAAGACATCATCAGGGGTATGTATGCCCAAGGAAGGAGGCTGGCAAGGGACATACTAACAATGAGGGTCAACTAAGGAAAGCCTGAATGCTATGCAGATAGCTATAATATGTATTATTTAAAGAATGATTTTTATTTTTTCTTGATTTTATATATATATAAACAATGTTTAACTCTCATTTTAAAATAATTTTTGAGTTTCAAATTCTCTCCTCTTCCTCTCTTTCTCCCTTCTTGAGAAAACAAACACTTTGATATAGATTATACATGTGCATACATGTAAAATATATTTCCATATTAGCCATCTTGCAAAAAAGAACATAGATGAAGAAGTGGAAGGAAGGAAGGAAGGAAGGAAGGAATGAAGGAAGGAAGGAAGGGAGGGAGGAAGGAAGGAAGAAAAAAAGATGCTAAAAATACACTTCAGCCTTTCATTCAGACTTCATCAGTTCTTTCTCTGGATAGCATTTTTCATCATAAATCCTTTGGAATTGTCTTGGATTGTTGGACTGCTAAAAACGTGTTTCCATGTACACTGTTCCCCTGGTTCTGCTCATTTCATTTTGCATCAGTTTATATAAATCTTCCCAAGTTTCTTTTTTCTGAATCCATCCTATATATCATTTCTTATACCATAATAGCATTTCATCATAATCATATACCACAACTTGTTAATCTGTTACCCAATGGATGGGCTTTCTCTATGTTTCTATTTATTTGCCATCATAAAAACAATTGAATAGCTTTTTAAAAGAACTAGAGGAAGGTTTTTTTTTTTTTAGCCCAGCTGTGTACAGGGAAAATCCCTTATACAGAATTTGTCAAAAAAAAAATACAGACAAAAATCACATAGGATGTGATGACTACAGGTATCCACCATATCAAGTTATTATAAAAAAATTTTTAAAGACTTCCATGTCTAACTGAGAGTCAGGGTGATGCAGTGGGTACAGTGCTAGATATAGAGTCAGGAAGAACTAGACATATACTAACTCTATGACCCTGGACAAGTCACTTAATCTGTCTGGGCCTCAATTTGCTCATCTGTAAAATAAGAAGCATGAACTCTGTGATATTAAAGATACCTTTCAGCTCTAGATTTATGATCCTATGAATCATGCTAAAAATGGGAGTTTTTAAATATCTTCAATGACCATATCCCATTTTATGACACTGAAATATGTATAAAGCATTTATTAAATATCTACTTTGTGCCAGACACTATGCTAAAGTGGGTTGTGGCTTAGGGATGAAAAATTGTCATGATTTTAGTCCCTACCAATGTTAAAGGGACAAGAAAAATAGAACTCAAGGTCACACTGTCCAAAGATTCTGAGCTTAGAAAACAAAAGAAAATGATTGAGCCTGCCTCGTATTTTTACATATTCATCATTATTTTAAAATTTCACTAAATAGTTGATTCACTTTCATAGAAACTAATCAGTTGATGGAGCCTATCAATTTACCCTCTGCTTTAGAAAATGAAATGATGGGGGTGGGTGACAACTAAGGTGTGGTTCACAAAGGATAATTTCATTCAGGTTTTTGTTCAATAAAGCAAGGAATTGTTAATTGAAACTAAGTAAATGAGTTGATAACTATTGCTAGATGTTCCACTCCTTTATACATGGATTAAATATTGTGTTTTTTCTTAATATATTTCTAATTTTAAAAAGAAAGATCTTTCACTGTTCCTCTACCTCTGTGGAAGGCAGAGCCAAAACTAGGAAGATATTCACCTGAGGCAAAAAATACTTGGAATGATGGAGGGCATAGAGAACAGGCAGGCCATGGGTACAGTTGCACTAAAATAGGGGACAATCTGATTTTCACACCCACGGGGGTTGGCAGGAAACATGGGGCCCAGTAGAGAAATGCCACAACAATGTGATGTAGGGGAGGTGCAGACACGCTTCTTTGGAAATCAACAGCCTGCCACAAAGCTCCATTTGCCCAGTGATCATGACAATTTTTCTGGAAGATGAGATTAACATGGTGAATTCTGCACAGTCATTTAAATAGACTTGCATGGTCTAGGAAGATCAACAACTTTTCCAACATGCTTCTTGAGTGATAGGCTAACCACCTCATGCTCCAAATGTCCCCAACAAGCTCCAAAAAAAAGTGAAAAAGAGAAAAATGGCTCTCTGTCCAGTCTCCAAAAGATGTTTATTAAAGACTCTGTCACTTTGACAGAGCTCAAACTTCTCAGAGACAGTTGAAACCAGGCCCGTAACAGGGCTGTTGTAAAGGAAGAATGTACATAGCATGTTTTCTCCAAACACACATGCTACGAATAAAGATATCAAGTGTACTGACATTTCGGCATTACTGCTTAAAATAACATCCTGTGTGACTCCTATATACTGTGCTGTTAGCTCAATTTCAGATTTTCTAAACACTAGGTTTGCTTTCAAAGAACCTTATTCCAGTTCCTGTTCTGTGTGTGTGTGTATGTGTGTGTGTGTGTGTGTGTGTGTGTGTGTGTGTGTATGGGCTTTCAATCTGGGAACAAAGTGAAGAATGTGTGGGTTTTGGCTTCAGAATTAGCCACGCTTTAGTGATCTACCACACTAAACTGTTTCTTATTAATAGATCATGCAAATACCCACCATTCTGTACACCCCTCCCCCACCCTCCACCCCCAGTCTGACACTTTCTCAATATCAATAGCAAATGTTCCTTCTGGGAGATTTGTTTGTTTGTTTGTTAGAAAGCCCACCCTGACTTTCATTGCGATATGAAACAACCAAGAAATTTTTCCTGCTTGGGGTGTCACATGTTTAAAATAAAGCAATACATGTTTAAAATTTTTCTTGGTAGTTTTTGAAATATAATATTTATTGGATTGACTTTTCCTGTTCTGCAAAAAAGAAACTCTAAGCAGCCTTTCAGAATACAGAACCAAGGAGCAGCTCAAGTTATATAGGAAGTTATGGAACAGTGAAAATAGCTGTGAAATTCCTCATTAAGTATAGTTCTTTTCCCCTTAGGCTCAAATTTGAAAATCTTTGTTTATTAATTGTTGTTATTGTTCAGTGGCGTCTGACACTTTGTGACCCCGTGAACAAGTCCATGGGGTATTCTTGGCAAAGACACTGAGGTGGTTTGACACTTCTTTCTCCATATTACATTTGAGGAACTGAGGCAAATAGGATTTTGTGCCCTGGGTCACTTAGCTATGCCTAAGGCTGAATTTGAACTCCAAGCTTCCTGATTCCAAGTCCAGTGTTCTATATACTGTACCACCTAGCTGCCTACCCTTATGCCTCTTATTAATAGCTACTGATTATACAGCACCTTAAGGGTTACCAGAGAGGCAGCATAATATGATTGTAAGAGAAACTATTTTCAGAGTTACAAAGGCCTGGGTTCAAATTCTGATCCTGACCAATATTAGCTGTATAAAGGGGAAGGAAAGGGAAAGGGGAGAAACATTTATCAACCACCTGCTTTGTTTTAGGCACTGTACTAAGTGCTTAAATATACTATCTCGTTGGGGGATCCTTACAGTAACACTGTAAAAATTCACCTAACGTTGTTAGACACCGTACTATTCCCCTCAGGTTCAGGTTTTAAGCCCTTCTACCCATTATCCTTCCCCTGTGCCTCATCTGCTTAATGATAGTTCCAAATATCTAGCATCTTAAGGATTACAAAGGGAGCAGAAGGGCAAAGGGGATATGCACAGGTTTCTGAATTTAAAGATTTGCTCCACACACATCCTGATCACTTCATCTGTCAGTGCCCAAGGCGGCAGTTCTAAGTTTCAGATCACTTACTTCCCAGGACTTATAAAAAATAGGTTAATGTGTGTGTGTGTGTGTGTGTGTGTGTGTGTGTGTGTGTG